>JAQNCA010000002.1:14697083-14708798 GCA_029783725.1 Acanthurus tractus | reverse complement strand
CACACACACACACACACACACACACACACACACACACACACACACACACACACACACACACACACACACACTCATGTAACCTTAAATGCACATGTTCGTGTGTTTTGTCACTAGTCTCACTGCCCTCTCTGGAGAATAAATTAAACTCTAAAACCTTTCTTTCAAGCATTTACTTGTGCAGTGTACAGTGTATGTGTGTCCATGCACATGTGAATTTGTGCATGTGTGTTTCCATTGATCACGACTGCATTAATTCATTCCTTTTGTGGCCAAACATGGCCTTTAGACACAGCACGCAGAGTGCCTCTCCAAAACCCAGACTTCAGTTGAGAGCCTCAGTACACATCTTAGTTTTCATGAGCGCTCACAGACACACATGCACACACAAACAAAGAGAAGAGAAACATGCAGACGCTCACACAATGTAACACACAGACACAAGCTTTCACAGTTCCTGAGACTCTGCTACATAACACTCTTGCACTGTTTCCAGTCGGGATGTTCAGCTTATCATGAGCAAAAGAAAACACCACCATCTCACCGCTTTCTCTCCTTTACTTCACTCTGCCTCCTCACAATAAACCTCTCTGCTTTCAAAAGAAATCTATATGTAACACCTTCACTGACTGAGATGCCATGTAATGTAGCTAAAAGCCAACAAAAGTGAGAGAGTTCAACATTATTATCGTTATTTAGCATTTATTTTTCCTACTTGTCCTTCAACACACCTGATTGTCTATTTTAGAGATTCTTATTGTCTGTGTTGAGACAAACGTCGTGAAACATTTTGTGAACCTTACTGCTTTGTCCTGAAGACAAGAAAAAAAAAAAAGCAGAGGTGCATCCTGGTAACTTTGTTTCCTGTGTTTTATAAAATAGCAAGTGAAGATCATCTAGTGTTTTAGTGCTCTGGTTTTTTTCCCCCCACTTCCTGTCGCATGGCATTTGCCTGCAAATGTGGATGAGAGCACACTTTGATTTTTGTAACCATTTTGTCAGAGTGCACGCATGGTTAGTTTATCATTTGAACTTTTGTATAAAAGTCACATGCAGTATTCTGAAAAATGTGCTCCCGGTAAATGTTGAAAATGGCCACTAATTTATCTTTGGAAACCCATCAGTGAGAAATGTATCCTCCCTAGATTGAGCTTGAAGGCTGACAGATAATTGAATTGTTTTAAGATTAATATGAACAACCTGAAACAACCTCGAACACAATACAGCATCATTTCTTTTTAGCATAATGTGGTTGCTCATTCTAATGTGTCCATGAGAGTTTCAGGGTTATAACACATGCTCTACTGTTGCTGTGAGGTTTGAGACTTTTAGTTTGGGAGTAGGGGGGTTATTTCTATTTTAGCATGTCACATCTGTTGCAATCTGAATCCTGAAGGCTTCTGCATTACACACACAAATGCATACACACGTCTGTTCTATAAAAAGGGAGGCATCAGCATCACAGGAACCAAGGACAAAGCTGTGACACACACATATAGATGGAAATGCAGTGAAGAAGAAGTGTGAAAGAAAAGCCTCACGTTTGATATGTTAGAGGCATTCAAAGAGATAACATACACCTTAGAGCTAATTCGGCCGTAGCACCTGTGCATTTGTGCATGTTTGTGCGAGTGATGGGAACAAGCCTGCCCAAGCACGAGTCTTGAGATGAAAATGAGGTCATTTGGCCTCATGGGAAAGTTAGTGTGGGAGAGAGAAAGAGAGAGAGGGAAGGTTAGGAGACGGGACAAAAAAGATTAGGAAGACAGAAAAGAGAGAACGGTTAGGGAAGAGGAGGACAAGGGAATAATTGCTGTTGGGCATGATCCAGTTTAGGCATGTCAGCAGCAAACACACATAATCATACACAGATGGTACCTCACAACTATACACACACAAACACACGCACACACACACACTTACACACACACAGGTCAGTTACTTTCAACACTACTTCAGTCCCAAAAAATGACATAAGATGAAGGAAGTTTGACATCAGTCTGAGGTGAATAACTTGGGGGGGGGACAAAACTATACAAGATCATGTTACCATTGCCTGGGTGTGTTAGATTGCATGCATTTTTTATTATTAAGCTAAAAAAAAGATGTATTCTCTGGTGATCATCATCCCCTTTTTTAACTTCTGGCCAGTGTTCCTCTTTCTTCTTATTCTCATGAGTTTTGTTCCATGAATTGTAAAAAAAAAAAAGCTCTGCAGACTTTGTACATTTGTCACATTGGAGTTAAAACCCATCTTTCATGAATACATTATCTGTGTTAATGCAGATTATCCTGTCAAAGTGTGGAGGCACTGTGGCAAAAACACAATTTCACCTCTGAAAATACAAATATGTTGCTGCTGTTTAGTCTAGTTTCATATCTGATGATCTCGAATAGACAAACAAACAAACAAACAAAAACAGTGGCTGACAGCATAATTTCACATTTCCCCGTTCAGTCCTACATGCTCAGGAGCTGTAGACTCTGGTGTTATTAGCCCGAGGCTGCTTCAGGCGCCTGCACACTCTGAGCTGTTGAGGATTTTAACAGTATGCTTGTGTGTCGCCTTAAGCTATGTATGAAACATTAACCAGCTCCTCTGATTGGACCTCTTTTCACATGTATCCAAAGGCATGGATGATGTATGGGAAGGAGAAGATGATAGAAGAAATTGTAGTCCAGTCATTGTTGATAGAATCACACCTGTTCTCTGTTTCAGATGCCTCTAAATGCTTCAGGGGAATTTAGAGGAGCGATCGTGCTCTGTGGTTGGACTAAAGCCTCAGAGGCAAAGCAAAACACACAGGCACTAAGCAAGCTTTGACTAACAATGATGATAAAATAAGGAATCTAATTTTCGAGATGAAAAGCACATTATCAAAACTCTAGTGGATGAATCAACGGGACACACACAGATACACACACGCACAGATACACACACTAAGGCTATAAAATACACTTATCCTGCATATCACATAAATAATTCATAGGTGATGAAAATACCAATGCAATCTCCATTGATGCACTGACTCATTTACCATTAAGGAATGTAATCATATGAAAAGTTACATCAGCTAAAAAAAAATTGCTTGGGAGAACATTTCGTATTATCCTCACTTAGCGAGCTGCCTCTGAAGCTAATTCTGTACAAAAGCTATTTCAACACACTGCAATAACAACCATGGGACCTTTACATCAACCTTAACGACCAGTGAAGTTAACCATGACACAACTAATTTACAGAAAAAGTATCTGAACTGGCCTGACAACCAATCACTGTCAGTATATGATGCATCATAAATAAACAAAGCAGACGTATGGAGGCCAAGCAGAGAGTGTATTGATTGTAAGCAATAAATCCCTCTAAGGCCTATGTATTTTAGATGTGTTCCTGGAAAAGTCATAAAAGAGAGGATGTAAGAAAGCCACTGTATGAGACCTGTGTTCAAAATGAAGAGAGAAGGGAGCAAAGAGGTTTGGTTGGGTGAGGGTGAGAGCAGAGTGAAGAGGACAGAGGAGTGAGCACTGGTGCCAGACAAAGAGGAACATTCAGAGGAGAAAATAAGGTCGAGATAAGGATGACAAGCACAAGGAGAAATGAAAGATGGAGACAAAGCATGGAAGATGACAGATGTGGAGAGCGTGAGGGAATGAAAGTGAGAACACTTCCGTGAGAAAGTCGGCAAACGTGTGCGTGTATGTGTGTGTGAGAGTATATGTGTTCCCTTGGAAAAAAAAGTGCTTTTGTGAAATATTCAGTGTGATAGAAGACTTATAGAAGCAAAATCCCCTCCCTGGAGAGAGAGAGAGAGAGAGAGAGAGAGAGAGAAGAGAGAGAAGAGAAGGGAGGAGGAGAAGAGAAGAGGAGGAGAAAGGAGTAGTGATTGAAGTTTTGGATAAGAGTCATAAGGCTAGACCATTTCAACAGAGAGGTCTCTGCTGTGAAGCTTCGTGTAGGACTGTCAGGGCCCTCTCTATTTTTAAAACAGTGTGTGGGTATATCGCTCACACCTTATAGCATCCAGCGTACCTGTGGAGCTTTCTGGAGGTGAGCTTATGTAGAATTTTCTCCTGGGTTTCAGTTTTAGTAAAGGAGAAAGCATTCTCTGTCTGTCAAAATCTAATAAGATGAATTTTGGGTCCTGAAATTAGAATTTCTTTGAATTCCCCTGGAAGTCAATAGTGTATATGTAGCTACAGTTCAGCATCTATGTGACTGGTGTCTAAATTTGACTTAAACATCGCCAGGTGAAAAATTTAAAAAATGGAAAAATGGACAACTTGGTTTATACACTATATTTAAAAAAAATCTGTCTAAATTACACTTTTTGGTATTGCTTCTCCAATTAAGTAACTGTGGTATTATGTACAGAAGGGCCACTGTACAGTTCTTCCACTATGGCATTAACATTTAGCTGTCAGGGTTGCTACTTGTTGCAAACTAGGGCTTAAAAATGGGTCTCTTTTGGCTTCAAACTGTGCTTTTAGACCCCCATTCCTCCATATGACACTAACTAACTGCATTCACTCTACAATCATGATGTCACATAGAAAATAAAAAAATCACATTCATATACACATCAGCTTACACACAAAAACCACACACCAAAAGGCTCTATAAATACAGTGTGGAGGTAATGTTCATCGTGTAAAGTAGGCGGATTAACTGGAACCAGGTCAGAGCAAAGGCAGAGCATGCTCTAGCTTTTCTCCTCTTTAGCTGCTTTTCTCACCAATTTTTTTCTTTTCGTTGCTTTTCTGCCTCCTTTTTTTTTTTTTTTGATGAGGTAGACGGGAATGGTTATCTCCTCACAACCCCACACACAATTCTGCTCCCCCACTGGCACTTGTTTCCCAGCTTCTCAATGCCGCATCTTGTCAGAGGCAAGCATAGAGACCACCTGTCACTATTTCTGAGGGTTTAGAATTTTCTTAGCGGATTATCCATCAGGCATGCTGATAAATTTAATTACCCATCTACTCATACATACTGGTGTGTAGGCATGTGTATAGCATCAATTACAATTGCTTACTTTACTATAATAAGAGCACAAACCAAACATGATACCTGTGGAACCGTTTGAATGCTAGAGGGCAGATTATTGCAGATTAGTCATTGATTAAACTGTAACCTTATGAGTATGTGCTACTGATGCATCAGATAATAGTTCTTTGGTATTTTTGAAAAAAGTGAAATTCTTAAAAAAACAGACTATGTTTTCTGTCTTGGAAACATTTTAGATCCTACCTGCTGTGCCTGAGCTGGACTGCTACTGTGTGTATAAGCATCTGGCTCAAACTGAGAGAATAAAGACTGAGTACAAGACACAGAGACCGGGGATATCTTTCAAAACCTTATGTCATGTGTCCTGTGAACCTTTGATGCATTTAAGCAATCAATAGGATACTTAATGGACAGAGAGAGCGTGTGGGGCAGAGGGGAAGTACAGAAAAAAAGCAGAGCCCGAAGGATGTGGAAACTGAGGAGATGTGGCAGGATCAGAGGAGAACCAGGAGGAGAGGTTTGATTTTTTTTTTCTCTATTCAACAAGTCAGACAGAGTAAAGAATGCACTCCAGTGAGGATATCTTCCTTTGCTTCTATCCTCATCGGTATTAAACTCATCCATCCTGAGTGAGAGAGAAATACCCAGAGAGGAGGGAGGGCAATGAGAGAGAGACAGAGAGAGTCTGCAGAACAGTCATCCTTCACCTGTAGCTAGCAGAGATCTTGGCTTGCATAATGCAATGTGAGTATAAAGCCTCCTTTATGACCAGCTGAGCCAATAAATCCGGATCAGTTCTACCCCTTCTCCACACACACACACACACACACACACACACACACACACGCACACACACACACACACACGCACACCTACTCCTATCTCCTCCTCTCTGTGGTTGTCTTTGGTATAGAAGGGGCAGGGAGTGTCACCTGCTGAACTCTTGACTGCCCAGAAACTCTCCCTGATACATTTTATCTGCTTTTCCTTCTTGAAGCAGCATCACAAAAGCAAAAGCAAAAGCAAAAGATTATATTCACTTCTTGAATCCATCAAATCATTCAACCGAAGGGAAGAAAGCAGAGACACTTGACACTTCCTTCCATTGCCAGTACATTGAAAAATACATCTCAAATCTACCCTACTTTCTCACTTTATTTAATTGCCTGTATCCGTCTCCCACTACACAAACCATTCCCTCTGGTTCAACGTCTCGACCATAATTGTTTTCAATTAAAAAGTGCCTTGCCGCAGCTGTCCTTAGCTTGCCTTAGCTATATCGTTATTCAGGGGAACGGCTAGCAGAAGATGAGGGGTAGTCGTTTTGGCAGCCGTCATTATGATTGGATGGGGAGCCACAGTTGAAGGACTGATAAAGCAGTGGCTTGTTGGATCCATCTTTACAACAGCTTGGGGTGTTACATAAGGGGTGATGTAGCCGGGGCTGGTGGAGGAAGAATAAATCATAAATCCCAATGACAAATATAATGAGCCAGCAGTAAGTGACTGCTACTCATAACGATAGCCTTGGTGCTTAAGTTATAATTACTTTGTCCTTTTGTGGTTTTTTTTTTTTTTTATCCTCATCAACATGTCAGCAGGATTAGATGCAGTTGTGTGTACTGTCATTTTTTTTCCCGTTTCATTTGTACCTTTTATGTCATTTTCTGATCTATGTCCTTGCTCCTGTATGCTGGCCCAGATTCTAGCCCACTTTCGACACTTTGTTGCTGAACTCAGAGAAATAGTGAGCCAGCTCAGCCAATTTCTCTGAGTGTAGGTCTGTTTATCTTGGACAGGCGTGAGGGAAAAAACCCAATTAACAGGTGAGTGGGCTCAGATAATGGGAACTTGGAGTATGTTGGAGTATCCTGCTTGACCTCTAGAGGGCTGTTTGTAGGAAGGAAAACTACGTCAGGACAGTTTCACCATCTCCTCTCTCCCTCTCTGCCTGATTCCTCATCTGTAAAAGGCCACTGCAGTCATTCACACAATCAATGACAGAGATAAATAAGTAGAGATGGAGAGGAAATGACAGGACAGAGGTGCAGGGAAGTGAGAGATGGCTTGAGAGGTAAGAGACAGGTGGCAGAGAGAAAGATATAAAGCATTGAGAGAAGCAGAAAAGAAAAAGAAAGGGAGAATTAGAGGAAGAGGAGATGAAGACATGACAGATGAGGACATAAAGACTGAGAGGACATCAGGATCTGGTAATGAATGCAACTTAAATGATGTACTCTTTTGTCTTTCAATCTCCATCGCTCTTTTCCCCCTCCAATTTGTCTTTTCTTTCTGTCCCCTCCCTGCTAGTCTGATAATTTCACACTCATTCTCTCCTACCTCTAGCACCATGGGAATAGGATAATTTGAAGTAATGTATTGTTTTTTTGCATTTACAAGGCCTCAAATACTGGTTAATTCAGTAGCCTACAAGACAGCACGGGAGAGCACATCCCTTTAGCTGTATGATTAAGCCACCTTCAAATTCTTGGCTGTGGACGAATCTCTGACTTTTCAACTCTTATTCTCTGTAGGTTTCTGCTCAGAGCAGAAGTCAGACACTAAAGGTCGACAATCAATAGCTATGTTTTATTATCTGGCTGTCAAGGCGATTTTAAGTGGACTTTTGAAATGATGTAAAGAAAATTCAGTGTAAATTAAATGTGTTGCTACCACCCGGGTGAACTAAACAGACTTCATGGTTTAAAATAAAGCCACATATGTCTGAACACTGAACCAGGAGAAAATGACTTTTCACTGTGTTATTTTTCTGTGCGCTGCAACATTTTAGGGGAAAAAAATCAATTTTTGTGCTTATTTAATTGACATTTGCTTTGGCAGTTCATCCTCTTGAAAACAAAACTTTAGTTTGCATAGAAATGACTGGCAACCTAATGTGTTTTCTTAATGCCATGTAGAGCAGGGAGTCTCTTATTGAATGCTGATGACTTTACATTACAGTAAATCGCTGTAATTTATGTGAGTGCTTACCTATATGTATGCAATACTTTGTGGAGACTCATCTTACCCTGGCTTAACGTTGAGCTGTGATATTGTAGATTTCACGAGTTTAATTCCTCCCTGGCTGTGTTGCTTATTACTCATTTGTAGAATTTGATTCATTGCTTTAATCAGAGTTTGAAGTTTTGTGGATTCTCTGCAGTTTAGCTCTAGTATTTATTTTCCCACTGCAACAGCACAAAAAAAAAACCAAAACAACAACAAAACATTGTTAGTGTGTTTGTGCGAGAGAAAGAGAGCTGTTGATATCTCTCTCTCTGTGTTGGTGTAGTTAGTAACACATGGTTAAATTCTCTTATTGCCTCTGCCAGTGAAGTTTATCAGTGCATGTGTTCTCCCATCTTTGTGTCTGTCTGCAAAATATTTCAAAAAGTTACAAGTGAAATTTGTTGAAGAGATCTCTGGCCCCAGAATCAGTTAATAAATTTTGGCAGTGACCTTGATGTGGGATTTCGGCCATTTTTTAATGTCTTCTGATTTTTGTTATATTGATTAATGTAACAAGAAAAGTCTGACAAAGGAATCCTTGGCATACAAATATGAACAACACGATATAGTATGACTTCCAATTACAATGGCTAGGCCTACTCTTTTGTGCAGCTGGATAAGGTCAAGCTAAACACTATAGGTAATATACAGCTATTTCTGCCTACTGTTAGCAGGTTAGCGATTGGCCTCTTAATCCAACAATGAACGAATGACTATTTAGAAAGTGTTAAGCTAGCTACCAAAATACTTGACCAGTTGCTTTTCACTGGTTGTTTTTAGGTAACAATCTTTCAAACTCACTGCAGGTAGTTAGTGCTAACTGCTTGCTGTGACAGGCAACTGTAGCTAATATTTCTGTTACTGCCCTGGTATTTCGTGACTAATGGTGACATTTTCATTTAATGAACATACAGTCCTGTTACAGAATCAGTAAGCAAACTCTTTTTTTCATAACTTACTATATATATAAATATACATCTTGACTGGTAGCACCACCTCAACTTTGTCAGTTGTGCTTAAGATATTAATAAAAGAACACAACTATGTAACTTATTTAAAATGAACATACAAAACACTGCATTAGTTATTTAGTGAGCTCAGTGTTTAGAAACCTCAAGTGAAACATGTTTGCTTATGATGGGATATGACCAGCTAACCACTAGGTGTTACCAAGGAGTCATATTTGCCTGACAATACCTTTAGATATAAAAATGCTCTTGCATTATACCCACTATGCACAACCTCTAAATACACTAAATCCAGTAATAGCTGGGCGGTAATATAGAGAAAGCAAACTTCAGTAGGGGACAGAGGCCTCAGCTGGAGAGGGAAGAGAGCAGATGAGATGCGAGAGTGTAAGAGCAAGAAGGCAGAAGATAAGCAAGGGGGGGAAGGACATGAACAACCTCTGGCACCAAACTCAGTTCAGGGAAAAAAAACAAGCATATGCTCTGTATGCGGTTTATCCTGAAGCTCATCCTTATGTAACATAGGTGGCATGTGTGCACAAATAAGCAAGTAGTATTTGATTTTCTATTTAATCTCGGCATTGCTTGCTACACTGTCTAACGACTATTTTTCCCAGCGTGTCCAATGTTGCCAAATCCTTGTCAACAACAGCGTTATCTCCAAGCCCCTGTGGCACATAAGGATCATTACCGACCAACAAATACTGTGGCAGGAAGTGATGGCTGTGTCACAGACACAGAGGGTTTGAAAAGTCATGTTGATGGATTGATATACCTCTTAATCTCCAACAAACACCATCTGTAACCTAACCTGGCTGCTGTGATGGAAAATGTCTGTGGTTGTGGACATAGCAGTGCAGATTGCAGCAAAGACTGGGACTCTGTTCTCTGTTCCTCAGCAGCAGAATCTTAGTAGGATCCATTCACATCCGACCACACAGGAATCAGGGGGAATTTACCGTATCCAGCGGGATCAGCTATTATGGTTTACCATTACAAAATAATGACATATTGATTACAGCATATTCACAAACTTGGTATTAGATGGTAAATGGCAAATGGACTGCATTTATTAGACTTCCTATTGATAAAATCATAAGCTGTAAAAATGGCTTTTATGTACAGAACCTGATGTGCTATGCTCTTTCTCTCCAGCAATGACCATCCATCATTGGCCGTCGATAAACAATATTGAGGTTTATTATTTTTCAGGTTCTCCTTGAGTTCCTGCTTCAAACAGTACATTTTTTCAACCTCTCAGTTCAGACTGCAGTGAGTCAACTTCGAGAAATATGTGGGCTGAATGATACCACCAATGTTACTGTAGCATCCTCATCCTTTCTTCTGCTTCTCCATAATAAGGGCTTTTCTCGAACCCTGTTTGTATTGGATCAGTGTTGTAATGACTACATTCATCATCCATGATGAAACGTAATCAATAAAAGTCATGGTGAAAAGGCTGGTGCAGGCAGTCAAAACCCACTCATCCATTTAATTGAGTTCAAACCATGGAAATGTGAACAGATATAAAAAATCAGATCTTTGATTACATGACCATAAAGCCATGTCAGCATATTCCTCTAAATACTAAATAAATCCACCTGCTGGTAAATTAAAACTATCTAAAACCCAGAAGAGCTGAGCGTCAGCAGTATAACCTGCTATTAATGCTCAGCTTGCTCAACAGCATAACTAATCAGGCGCTAGAGAGTGAGTACCTCCATCAAAGCTTCATGTCCTCTAAATTTGTTATTCTAATAGTAGGAAATGTGAAGAAATGCCTTTAATCTGCACTTTCATCTGCTAAAAAAATCACACAGAGGAAAAGTGTTACATTTTCCAGATCTTTCTCATTAAGTACCAGTGACTCAAAAATAGCAGATATTTCATAAAGTGCCTAACATCCAAAAAGTTTGTGGTTTGCTACCTGGATTCAATTTTCAGAAATTATAGACATTAATAGAAGTAAAAAATTAGGATCAGACAAGCTCAAACATGAACTGCAACAGGCTTTTATGGAGATAAAAACAGGTCGAAAGCAATATGATTCCAATTTGCTTAACAACAACAGTAATGTTACATAAATTTTCGAATCTTACAAATTTATTTTACTGTCTAATGATTTATAAATGTTCCCTGACGTCCAGTTATATTCTGCTGATATACTTCATCCCATAAATGTTTCTGACTAGTGAGTGTGCATGTATTAGAGGTCAGTCCGCTAAAAATGTCCAAAATGAATCCCAGATTTTAAAAAGCAGCAGGCTTAACAGAGCAGCCAAAGGTTAAAACCTGAGCTGCATCTTCTATTATCAAAAAGAAAAGCAAGTTGACTATAAAGCATAAAGTACATGCACACACACGCCTGAACATACACATGCAGCGTATCGCCGCAACCAGCTTTGTTTGATTTTGTGTGGCATGTTAGTTTATCGGTTATCTGACTTGTCCAGTGAAATCAAAAAACTCAAGGATAACAGATTTTTATTATTTTATGCCACGAACGGTACAGTACACAGTGTAAAAAAGCACACAAATGATTTGAAAGCTTTTTGTCCTTTAGGCTGCAGCCTGTCCACAAACTCTAAAAGAGGTCTTGAGTGATGAGTTCATATATGAAATGCTGCAGCTAACAGATTCCCTAAAAGGACAGTGGCTATTAAGAGATAGATAGATAGATAGATAGATAGATAGATAGATAGATAGATAGATAGATAGATAGATAGATAGATAGAT
>JAQNCA010000002.1:14675715-14696983 GCA_029783725.1 Acanthurus tractus | reverse complement strand
AGATAGATAGATAGATAGATAGATAGATAGATAGATAGATAGATAGATAGATAGATAGATAAGGATAATTGATGGACAGGTCATCATGTGACTGTGCATATTGTCAGCAGACAGGTGGAAACTGTAAAAGATGCAGCACCTGAAAAGCTGTCTGACAGAAGGTTCTTCGCACCCTGTTACATAAAACCAGAGCCAGCTTCACTTCACCATCCAAAGGCTAAAAGTGACTGTGGTGGAAAATACAGAGGTGCTCTCACAAGTCAAATAAGATGAACATGTGAGCTGAAACACTTTTTCACTTCTCTGTTTTTTTTTCTTTTTCAGCCTGGCCCCCTTGTGTCATCCCCAGCCACTTTGTTCGCTTTCTCGGTTCAGCAACCTCCTTTGGTCCCTCTCTGGGGTGCAGTAGTGTAGTAGCCTACACTAGATTTCCTGTGATGTTTTCTCTTTTCTCCTCTGCTATCTCCGTTTATCGAATTGTACAAGCTCAAATAAAGCAAGTTAATAAAGCCAGTAGGGGGTTGAATTCTCTGTTTATTGCAAACATGAAGAATGACTTGCTCTCTGTTGTGACTTTAATAAACAGCTAATCTATTTTGATGTGTTTATATAAAATCATTCAAACTGTAGCCTGTATTAAGCCCTGCTGCCACTTTTCTGCTGCTCCACCAAGCAATGTTTTAAACATGCTGTGTGGCCCATACATTAGCAGCAAAGCAGCTCCCTGTGTTTTCATTTACTGCAAATGGCCACTTTGAAACTGATTGCACGAGCCTTGATTCAACACAAGCCTGCAGTTAATATGCTGACCTAGTATGGGGAAAGTAAAGTAGCTCGTGCTTCTGTACTGTTTAATGCATAATTAACAAGTGAATAACTGGAAAAGCCAAAGCTGGATGCAGCTTTACAGAAACACACAGAGGAGGGAGAAGGTGTGAGGTAGAGAATATAGACGCTTTGCTTTGCTTTACTTCAAAAAAAGGGATAATTATCCTTCGGAACTATGGCTGAAACAGCCAGTACCTGGTAGAAAAACTTCTCAATAATAGCTACAAAATGACAAGCCTGAGTGGAGCGACTGTAATTGTAAAATTACTCCCTTTGATGAAGAGTCTTCAAAGCGCAATTATGAGGTTTCAAATGGGCTATCCTGAAGTTTGAACCTGCAACTAACTCACCCAGAGTGTGAGACATCATCAGAAAACTATCTTTTTACCGTAATGCTGTAACATAAATATTAGAAAAATCACTGTTTAGGCAACATAGGGATAAAAAAAAGCCGGAGAACAGTAACTTCATTTGAGTCGCTCTATTGACGACAAGGGACATTTTTCCCGGGGGAGTCTGCAGTCGTTTGCGACCCCTCTGAAATTCAACAAGTGACTTGTCACAGTCATATTTCTCGTTTAACTTTATTTTGGCTCGACAGGTAACCAGACACTTTGCTGCAGCTGTTTTACGCGCGATGGCGCGCATCATCCTCCTCATCATCGTCACCATCATCACCCGAAGCAGCGCGGCAGAAAACATCTTTTCTAGCTCTGTGACGACTACTGCCTACCGCCTGCAGATACTAAATCAAGTTGTTAACGCGAAATAAATTCACCCCGCTTTGAGTGTTTTACGGCGTTTCTTACCTAGAGTTGTCGCGGCTTGGAGAAGTGTGGGTGCGCGGATTTGCAGTTCCCCCCTCCTATCCAAAATGGAAAGTCTGGTCCCACTTGGTACCTGGACTCGATGGAAAAAATAAAAAAAGGCAGATTACGTTTCTTTGAGGATGTACAAAGAGCGTCTGAGAGGTGAACTAACCGCAGCTCCTGCTCCGGCACGACTGTCTGTTCCTCCGTGAGAATTAGTTTGCTTGTTTCTGACTGCCGCCCTCCCTCCCACTCACTCTCACTCACTCACTGTCTCCCACCCAGGAGAAATAAATAATCTTTCATCTCTCCCTCTGTGTGTGTGTGTCTGTGCGTGTGTGTGTGTGTGTGTGTGTGAGTGCCTAGCAGGTGGGCATCTTTGAATAATATGAGATCATTATTAAAGGCTGCCGGAGGCCCAAATGTGTGTCCTCCACCCCCCCTCTCCGAAAATCCATGCATGTTTTTTTTTAATGGTAAAAACAAAACTGTGTGTCTGTGTGTCTGTCAGTGGAGTTGCTCCGGCTGTCCGGTGAGTGCAGGCAGCGGATTGGGAGTGGTCGGGATTAAACCGTGGGATTATACCTCAACATTCATCATTTCATCTCACACACTGGAAGCACGCTGGTGGACAATGACATCAGTGTTTGGCAGACACAGACAAACAGACAGATTCATGGTGGGTAGGGATGGAGAAAAAGACTAGAGGAAAAGAAAAGAGAACGAAAACGAAAGAAGTAACAAGAGGAGACATTTCACCTCTTAGATGGATCCATGTAAAATTAATGGTGCATGCAAAATCCTTCAGACTACTAGCAGGGCAGAAGGGGTCACTAGGGTGAGTGTGTGTGCTCCTACATACGTAATCTAGCTGCATATGTGTGTGTGTCAGTGTAGTGGATGCTTACACACAGCCAAGTCAGTGTATGTGTGTCTGCATACTGACAGATGGCTACTGTAATGACGCAGGAACTAACTACTGGGTTTCTATGTGTCTGTGAGGTTGCATGCCTGTGCACATGCTTGTTAGTGGATTGTGTGTGCCTGTGCATGTGTGTTAAGGGAGAGATGGAGAAGGGGGAGAAAGAGAGGGAGAGAGAGAGAGGGAGGAAAAGAAGTGAATGTTTGTGTATTAGAGCAAGAGAGCAAGTTCAGTTTGATGAAGAAGCAACAGATACTGCTCTCAAAACCTTCCTTCAACCCCCCATCTCTCTCACACTCTGCCACACAAACACACACACACACACACACACACACAGTGTGGCATTATGATTTTTCCTCTTTGTCCAGGTGCTTACAGTCTGTTCCTACAGACATTCACAGGAGACCTTGAGTCTTCAGCTGCTTCCATTTGCTGAAAATACGCCCATACAAGGGTGTTTGTGTGTGTATGCCGGTGTGTATGTGTGTGTGCGTGACACTAGGAAACATGAAGAATAATGGAAGCTTCAGTTTAAATCCTCATCAGTGAACGTTTTTTGCTGGTTCTGCTCAAGCTGCACCCACGATCATTACCGTACATGTTTAGGCAAACTGAAATGTACGAACTTTATCTTACCATGCATATCATGTATGTATGGGTGGTGGTGGTGGTGGTGGTGTGAGTAGGGTGCAACTACAGCCTCAGAAATTACCATTAAGTTGAATTAAAAATAACAGCATGAAAATCAAATTTAATTTAAGCTTCATAGCTGTATGCAGGGCCAGTGCTATTGCATTGGATTGCATTATACTGTCCTTTGTTCCTGTTCTTGTGTCTGACTCCTGAAAGTCTGTGCTAGAAAGAAAGAAGACTATTGGGATGTTTTTTTTTTTAACCAATACAGCAATTTAAAAAATAAAAGAAAATCAAAAACAAAAGTCCTCATAAAAAATTGTGTACATTTTTGTGGACTTTGGACTGACTTTTTTCAAGAAATATAGCATGATGACATGAAACCATGTGATACAGTCAGAGGGGTAACTAATAAACTCACAGATATCTGGAACATATATACAAGGGAACTTTGTTAGATGTCCAAGTCCTAAAGGTTTGGATACCACAACTTTTTGAAAAATTAAAAATAATAATTTTGCGTCCTTTGTAAGATAGTAATATAAGAAACTAGAAACCGTAGCTGTCGGATAAATGCAATGAAATAAAAGTAAAATAGCCTAAAGTGTAGTAAAGTCCAGTAAAGTAACAAATAATGGAAATACTTAAGCAAAGCACAAGTATCTTAAAAACATACTTTGGTTCCATGTTTGGATGACTGGTTTTAAAAGTCATTTGCATCTATAAATAAAATTGAACTTCTATAAAGACACTGGAGATATCAAGTCTTTTCAGCAGCCTGGTAGGATGTAGGTACTGGGCTGATATGGCCAAGAGAGAAATAGTGAAGAGTTCCTGACTGACAGGCAACAGGGTGAGAGATAACCCCTGTGTTTCATTATGAATCACCACCACGAGTCACAGTATTTGTAATTATAAGCATTGACCTTACCTCTGTTAGAGTACCAAAACTAACCTAGAAGACGCACTCACTTTTATTGACCCTCCACCGCTGGACAAAGCCTGTTTTCTAGCAAGATGGAAAAAAGAGTGGCGTAAATGGCTTTCCCACAGCTGTTGGGATAACAGTAAAATGCATCATGGCTTTGAGGACTCAGAGCAAACATCCCTTTGCCAAATGTGCCATTGGGAGTCGGCAGGCTTCAAGGCCAGCAGCCATCTAGAAAAAGGGGGCTCAGAGCTCTGGCTCCCCTTCATTTGCTTTGTCACATTCTGCTTCCCCTTTCTCTCTCTCCTACTCACAACTCACACTGTTTCATCTCCTTTCCTTTGCTCTCTCTCTTCCTGCCACAGTTGGCCTCAACTGATTGTATGTGTGAATGCCTGCATGTTTGTGTACTTTCACGAGTTTGGATACATATCAGCTATTCTAAACCTGACAGGCTTGAACAGAGGTTGAAAAACAATTGATGCATTTTACTAATTATTATCCTGACTTAAGCACACTTATTTGTGCGTGAACATGTGTGCTCGTCTTTATGAGCTACCGTGGCACCCACTCACTTGTCTTAACTCTCTGATTTAAATGCTTCTAATTGTTGTGCATACATAGCGTAATGGCTTGGTACATGGATTTACATGCAAATTTTCTCCTTAGAGGCTTAATTTAGAATTAAATCCCTAACAGCTTGCAATTTAGCCTTCTAGCATGTATTTTAAATATGGCATCAAGTAATATAATACTATTAGGGCTGTGACCATCTACTGCTTTGCACTGCCTTACCACACTGTTGCTCAAGCATATGTGGGAACTCATGCACACACACACACACACACACACACACACACACACACACACACAAATGCACTCACTCACCATGTGTTTTACTGGATTGTCTCCCACTTCCTTTTGTCGGAAGCTTACCCTCCCTCTCTCCCTCTGCCATCCTGCTCGCCCCCTATCCTCTCATCTTGCCTGCCCTCCTCTGCCTCATCCTGTCACTCATCAGCATCCTTCACTCAGTCATTTCATTTTTTATTTTATCTTCCCCCCGATTCTATCTCCTCTTCCTCTCTTTCTTCCATTTTTTCCTCGGTTTTTTTTTTAATCCATCTTTTTTTTCTGTGTCTCTCTGTTTTCATGGCCCCTCACTGCCCCCCCTTCATTGGGCTGCAGGCCAGTGCGGGTCAGAGGCAGGTTGTAATTACTCCACTCCTCCTCTGACAGCCGTAGTGGAAGGAGAAAGAGAGAAAAAAAGGGGAAAAGAATAAAGAAAAAATTAAATAGATTAATTATTTATTCCCACAATCAGGGCTTGACATTACTATCCGATCTATTTTTTCACTGCTAGAGGGCAAAAAATTAATGTAAATCAGATTTTGTTATCTCTAAAATCATGCTCACATTCCTGCAGGATTAAATTAAGAGTGCTGTACCTCACCATAGTTTAAGATGATTACATCCCCTGACAAGGTGCGTGTCTGCACAGTTCGGCATTGTGAGATAATCCTATAAGTAATATAGAATGATTTCTCCCGCATGCTTAATGTAGCAAAGGAGAATTGGCCTTAATTGGTGCAGCTATATTTGAGTTGCAATGTAGGGCGGGCAATGCCTCCTTGACTTTAGCACTGGGAAACATTTGCATACCTTTAAAAATCAATAGCAGTCTGAAGAAAAACTTGCCAGACATAATAGAATTAGGATGAAACGGAGAGAAGAAAACAAAGCAGCAAACATGACTTCAGTGGATTGCATTTCATTAAATGTCTCTTTTAGATCAGGCCTGTGTCACGCTACAGTTTCCCAATTTTTTTTTTCTCTCATAGAGGCAGCTTAAATGGCAGGAGAACTCATTAGTTAAAGGTTGTAACAAGCAGGGGCAAGAATTGTTTGAAGTTTCGGCTGGATGCATCACTGTGAACGCTGTCGTTAATTACCCAAACTCAGAGGCGGTGTTTTTCAGTGTTGGCCATAGGCCAGCTTCCAGATGCTATTCTTGTCCTGGCCGATCGATGATATTTCTGCAGCTGTCTGGGGGTCACAACTTACTAAGACCGAGGTCACCAATTACAGAGCTCCAATAACCTTTGTTTTTTTTCTTTTTCAGTTAATTGATAGGCTTTAATTTTATAATTCATTATTTTTATGTTATTCAAATACTGATTAAATACTGAGCTGTGTGATTTAGTTGTAAACACACATTGTTACTGCCTTCACAAAAAACAAAAGACAGTTTAAAATCAATGGAAACACTGAAATCAGAGAGAAAAAGAGGAAAATGTCTGCACACACACACACACACACACACACACATGCATGAAAAAAAAAAAGACGGGTAAAAAAAGGCCCCTCAGGCCCGTGCTGCGATGACAATAAAGCTAGTACACCTTGAGTCCTCTGGTGGCTGGCAATCCTCACACTCAGATGAAGGCTTGAGGAAGTGAGCTACTGTACATGTTACCGGTAAGCCCTCTTCTACAACTAGGTTGATTATTTTAAGCTCTGTGAGATTGATTTTGAGGCCCTGTGGGGGCCCGTGTGAGTGAACATGAAGGTGCAAGGAAACCAGAGAAAGAGGTGGAATAAAAGTTGGGACGGGGAAGATCACAACGGACAGGGGGGAGGGATGAGAGGAGTAGAGGTGGTCTCCAGATTCCTGAGGTTATTAATAAGAATGTGTCTTCAAGGACACCAACCGTGATTTGGGTCAAACTATTTCCTCTTCCTCCTGAGGTGTAGCAAGGTCAGTATAAAAAATGGCCCCATGCAGAAATATCTCTCTCTTTCTCCCAACTTGAAATAGGCTATCCTTGTTTTTTAGGGAACAATAACCCTTTTATAAGAGAACATGTTAAACTGTTTGATATCCCCATAAAACACTGGCAGCTTTATGCCCTATAGTCAGTTTCAAGAGACGTCACCTTCTTCGCCAAACAAACTGGTGTCAGCAGAAATCAAACAGGATGCCTGCTATTATTTTCTGTCCTTGGAGATGCTTTTTTTCTAATTTCTTCATGGGAAAGTCCGCATTATTTTCTTACACCAATCCTTTTTTGCTCTGTCAAACAAGATGTACATCCATTAATTCTTTGCTGTTGTCTCCACGTGAGGAGGGCCCTGCCCTGACTGCGTTATATGACCAAGGAAGTAGGATGTTCACTGCTGCCTGTCTGTCTGTCCAGAGCTGTCTGTATGTATGTGTTTAGTAAACTACGCAGTAAAACACGGACTTAGCTGAATTCCTTCATATGAAGGGCAATTAAAACCTTACCCACGGGCTAAGGAACCAATGTCTTTCCTCTTCTGCTGCGACATCTGCTTGTGATCATTTTACATGTAACACATTGAGCTTTTAGCTTTGAGTGAATGACAAGCCCTCTGGGTATGGCAGTTTTAATAAACATTTCTACTCCAATGAGTTACTTATCTGTTTAAAGCTGCCTGTGGAAAAACAAACTGATGGAAGCAAAAAAATGCAAGCACACAGCACTTCAATCATAATAGAGAACAAAATGTGAGACTGTGCTTGCCTGACATCTACTGGTCAAATGTCGTCAAAGCAGAAGATGGTGCTGTACAAGCAAATGATAAATTGTTTTATCTAATGTAAACTCTGTTGACGGACAGTGTTTGAGATTACATCACCTTTGACTGGTGCCTTAAAGCATAATTTTGTTTATGAACCAGGAATCTTACATTTTGTGGACCAAATACCACAAGGAAACATCAAGATGTTCATACACAGTCCATCTGTCAATAAGAGATTATTCTCCGAATACTTTTGTGTTCTTTTTAGTATTTAAAGAACGAATAACTACAGGCAAGCTTAGATATAGTCATTAACTTCTTTGTTGTCGATGTGCAATGTCGACTGATGTCGACGGCTTTCATATTAGTTTTTAAAACCGCTTCGCTAACGAAAACGGCTCTGTTTCCCAGCATTCCACGGGCGTCCATATCCCCATCGAAGCAAGACTACCGAAATTTAAAGTATGAAAAACAAGAAATTGTACCCATCTACGTTCAACTCTACTGTCATATTAGGTTATACTATCATAAAACGATGGTTGATGTTTAATGCACCGTTACAAAGATTTCTTACGCTCATATAGCTGTATATATATGACGTAAACACCGCACTTCCTCCTGTGGGCGGAAGCTCATTGCAGAGGTCACAATCTGAGTGCTTGTCACTCAACCAATCACCTCGGGGAAGGTCTGAGGCAAGAGCCAATAGCTACCCTCGCAGGGTATCACCTGATTCGGGTGAGCGAGTGAACAGAAAATATGGGTCAAGTGAGTAATCTTAGCAGGAGAAGCTTGGTGGCGCAGTTTCTCAGCACCACCGGTGGATGCGATGCTCACTGACTTGGAATCGCTCGCGGCTGGCGTATGAGTGCGATGTATGAGGTGGAGCATATCTCCAGAACCCAATTCAGACTACTCTCCATCCACTTTTTAATCATTTGTTTAGATGTCATTTATTTTGAGACGCTTATTCAATCAGAAAAAATAAATTCATACGAAGTATTTACTACGCCACCGAACGATTTCACAATTGTTCTGCACAATTGTGGGCTTATGTAGTATAATTGTGTTTATGACTCAGTGTACTCAGGAATAGACATTCTGCAAAGGAGAGCAATCAAACATGAACGAATAAGATACAATGTAATGAATGGTGAAAGGTACTGTGTGAGAGCATGTGAAAATAACTTTAGTTGGCACGTTTGTTTATTTGCCAATCCATGATTATTATTATTATTATTATTATTATTATTATTATTATTATTATTATTATTAAAATTTACATTTGATAGATTGCTGTAGATATTAAACGCTTGGTTGCATTTATTACATGAACAAAATTTTATTTAAAGCCAAAAGCTCCATGTCATTTTAAATGACTTTTGGGGTGGACTAGCAAGAGGATGTCACTTTCATATTTAATCATGATACAATAGCCTGTTACAACTTGACCTCTTTACCTGTCGAATATTTCACAACAAGTGGTTTGAATTATTTTTTTGCTCCTGTTCCAACTTGTTTGTCCCAACATGTAGGAAAATTCAGAATGACTATACGTGTATAAAAAACAATAAAGTGAATCAGTTCGAATATTTAATATCTTGTATGCACAATATTTAATACTGTATGTTGACAATAATTTGCAAGTCTTTTTTTCAAAACAACTAATTTGTAGAGCCTAATTATTTCCACCTGTGTTTGACATTTCTGTGGAGAAGTTCTCATCCCAGCAAAGAAACAACCTCGAGGCGCTGTTGCATCACTCTGACCTAGTTTAATGGGTCTACTAAAGCGCGTTGGTCCAACCCACTTCACAAGAAAAACTTATTGCATTGGCCATGAAGTCAGGTCTGAAACGCCCGGCATTGCACTTTCCTGCACTTTCATTCATTCACTGAACTGCAGGAGGACGGAGTCGGCAGAGATTCTGCAGCGTTCAGTCTCTGACTTTTTATCAAGGTAGGTTCTTTTCATGCATCTTTTAACTTGGCATCATTATTAGTGTAGGCTACTTTAGCCACGAACAGGAAGATGTACAAAATGTGCCAATTTTGGTGCAGAGCAGGACTATATTGGAAACATCATATTCAGAGAAGATCAGAAGTTTCAGCTACATTATATTTATAAATTGTTAACTAAAATAACTAAGCCATAGAATTAGACAGACGTACGACGACTGAATTGAAATGTAATGGCGGATAGTCAATATTTGGTCAGATCATACTTTTTCTTGTACTTGACGACCACTCATCCAATCAGATTACATAATAACTTCGTTAAACAAAATAACCACCAGGGGCGCTTCTCGAACTCCATTTGACACCCATTTATTTATTTTTGAAAAAAATGTGTAAAAGATTGAAGGAAAGGAATCAAAATTCTCACTCTAGTATGTGTGTTTTCAAGTTTATTTTTAAGGAGCTTTATAATAAAGTCTTAATATGTTTTTGTTATTTATGTAAAAATAAAAAGGTCAGTGAATGTGTTCTTAACATTTTTTAATGAATGAAATCAAACAAATATTCATGGCAGGACCTTTTGTGCAGTTTGTCATTTAGCATATTCTCTCAAAATGTCTCACTGCTACAAAACAACAACAGCAACAACAACAACAACAACGCATGCCTTAATTCATGTTAATTAGATTTTTACCCACTCTATCAGTGTATAGTTTTATGGACCCTCACATAGTAGGCATGTGTGTCCTCTTTGAAGGTTTCTGAACTGTGGTTTGATTTGTCTGTGGTGATGACTGACCCCGGCTCCATTTCTTGCCTGGGTGGGTGGAGAGTAATCTTGATTTTATCCCTGCATCTGCAGGGCTGGACTTGCCTCTATATATATAACCCTGAGCTTCTTTCTGCTCTTGCCTTGCTCAGTGTCTCTAGAGGACCCTCAGCCTGCTCTCCCTCTGCAGCCTCCTCCATCGTGCTGATCAACTTTTGCACTCACAACAACTGAAACCATGGCCCAGGGACAACAGATTAGGTATGAATCTGCTCTGATTATCAGAACAATTAACCTAGCCCTCCTGTCTGATATTGTGTGGTTGCTCAGAGAGCAAAACAATACTAAACCATGATTTTATTTGTTTAATCTCATTCATTTCATGTAACAAAACGCATTTGGTGAACAACCTGTTCTTTCTCTAGATGTTACACTGAATTATAGAGGCCTTGGGATGTGTGATGCACCCAGCACATATGTGTATGTTGTTTGATTTACACTGTTGACAGGTTATTTTTGGATTCCCAGATCCCCAGGGGCAGTCACTCTACACCCATTTCTGTTGTAATACGACTGCCTCACATGCAATTTAAGAATCACAATGAATGACTTTCAGGTGCAGATAATGTTCTTGATTTTGTGCTTTAGATAACCAGATTAGTTTTAAAAGGTTTTGTCATCTGAGCTGACAGTGTTCCACCTTACTCATATACAATTGTGGGAAAGGAATGACTCTGACATGCGCATGTCTGTTTGAACTTGTCCTCAAACAGCCTCCCAGCCAAACTGATCAATGGAGGGATTGCAGGAATGGTAGGGGTCACCTGTGTGTTTCCAATTGACCTGGCCAAGACACGCCTGCAGAACCAACGCAGCGGACAGCAACTCTACAAGAACATGTGAGAACCACACCCACCAGGAGGAAAGAGCACTGATAGTTTGGCCACAACCTCCCATTCACATCATTGTCAAAAGCTTGCCCTTACTTTCAATTTTAATTTGAACAATTAGCATGCACGTTTTTTGTCTGCCTATTCAACATCACCTTACATCGATAGCTTTAAGTAAGGTGTCAGTGACTTGGTGAGTGTCAAATTGTATATAATACTTCTTAGTGCAGTAAGAGTAGGTTTTTTTTTTTGGTCAATACTCAAACTATTTTAGCAGAACATATCTTGACAATCTTCTCCTTGTATCCTGCTCTTTTCATGATGAGTTTATATTTCCAAGCCCTGATTGTATTGATATTGTATTATACTCACTTCATTATGATCACACAGAGGTATTATATTTGTCCTATAAATAACTGGTATGTTTGTTTCTTCAGGATGGATTGCCTAATAAAGACAGTTAAATCTGAAGGCTACTTTGGCATGTACAGAGGTAAGACTAATCTCATTGTCCATACTGACCTCCTTTTTAAAAAGTGCCTCTTGAATTGTCTCCTTAAATATAACATTATGGATAACAGACAGATGTTATATGACATCTTTAAAATACTTTGATCCCCAACAAATAGGACCCCTATACAAAGAGGCTTTTCTTATTTAGGTTCCTTTAATTTTGTTTTGTCTTCCATGGTGTTTTAAGTGTCAGCACTAGGATCAAATTTCATGTAAATAGGCTAATAAATGTGTCAGTGGTTATATTGTAAGACCGTGATCACATAACTACAAATCACAGCACAGTCAGCACTAAAGCTGCGGCCGTCTAATGTCTCAAATAAAATTAGTTCCTCTTTTAACGATACACAATCTCTGTGATAATGCAGGTGTCTTTATTATTGTTATACAGTAGCTCTACTTTTTTATTAAGTAAGTTTTTTGCAGTTTTGATCATTAATCTCTGCTCTGCCAAATTTGTTGTTACAGCAAGTTTCATTGTTTGTTGCATTTAAATTGAGTTTCTCATGACACTGCTCGTTATTGCAGGTGCTGCAGTAAATCTCACCTTGGTAACCCCTGAGAAGGCCATCAAGCTAGCTGCTAATGACTTCTTCCGCCACCAGTTGAGCAAAGATGGGTGAGTTGAAAAAGACAGACTGACACTCTGCTGCAATGCTTGGGGTTTAACCTTGTCCACCTGTCTGTGTGTCTTCAGTGGCAGGTTGACAGTGCTCAAGGAAATGTTGGCAGGATGCTGTGCAGGAATGTGTCAGGTCATTGTCACCACACCCATGGAGATGCTAAAGATCCAGATGCAGGATGCTGGCAGGCTCGGTAATTAATTACAAGGGAATTACAAGGGAATCAGCAGAATGGATCACTGCCTCAAGTAATGTTTTTTGGATGCAGCTTTTTACGTAGCGGTGAAATTATCAAATGTTGTTTGTATCTGCCAGCGGCCCAGCAGAGAGTGATGCCTAGTGCAGTAACGACCCTGAAAATGGGGACGACCAGTGCTGTTCTTAGCCGTTCCTACAACACCACCCCTGCGCCTCAAGTCATGCGAGTGTCCGCCACAGAGATAACCAGAGAACTGCTTAGGACCAAAGGCGTCACTGGACTGTACAAGGGACTTGGAGCCACATTGATGAGGTGAGATGAGGTTTAAAGCTTGCCTTTGCTAATCTAGCGTCATCTCTGTTCTCTGAATCTTTATAAAATGCTTTTTGCCTTTTCAGGGACATCCCATTCTCCGTTGTGTACTTCCCTCTTTTCGCACATTTACATCAGCTTGGCCAACGTTCATCTGAGGACCCATCGGTGCCCTTCTACTGGTCCTTTATGTCGGGCTGCTTGGCTGGATGCGTCGCTGCAGTGACTGTCAGCCCTTGTGATGGTGAGAGACTCAGCATGTACAGATAACTACTTAATGTTTGGGATACTGGGATTAGTATATAAGTTTTCTAAATAACTAAAAGTTTAAAAAGTTTAAAAGATCTTCTGAATTCTCAACTAACCTAAGTTGTACCTGTCTTGCGTAGTGGTAAAGACAAGGCTACAGTCACTCAAAAAAGGAGCTAATGAGGAGACCTACAATGGAGTAGTGGACTGTGTTAGGTAAACTACTCATACAGTCCTTAAAAAAATGTTTTTCCCCATTATAATTCAGACCTACAGCTCTAGTTACACGCTAACGCTGCACTATCTCTTCCATTGCAGAAAGATCTTGATAAAGGAGGGTCCAGGAGCCTTCCTGAAGGGGGCCAGCTGTCGCGCCCTGGTTATTGCCCCACTCTTTGGCATTGCCCAGGTTGTGTATTACGTAGGAGTTGGAGAATTCCTCCTGGGCTACTCTCCCTACAACATCTACTCTGCATAAATAATAATTAAACAAACAAACTAATTAAAATACAGGCAGCTGTCTACTGGGCATAGTCATGGGCCCAACTCTCTATGCTGTGTACCTTCTGTATTGTTGGAGGCTTTCAGAGTAAAATGCTAAAGGGACCGAAGAGATGTGGTTTCATTTCAAAATGGTTTAAATTATGCCTTTAGCATGATTATCTCTTGTTGAAGAGGTTAAACTTGCCTGTCTATATAGGCTTAAGTAGAGCTTATGACAAGAAAATAATAGCGTCTCTCACTGGGGACTTGATAGTTAAACATATGTCAGTATTTCACCCAGATCAGAGTTGACACACTCCGTGGCACCCACCCCCTTCCCTGTTACTATAGATTTAGCCCCTATCCTTAAACGCGCCCCGTATCTATTACACTTCACTGTAACCCTAACCTGTATATCTGTGTACGAAGCCACTGGGTGATTGCTGTTACATCCTGCTGCTGAAGAGACCTGAATGTGCCTGGGAGCATTTACTTAGTAATATCAAAGACAGAATACTGAGAGTTTACTTGAAAAGCTTCAATCCTGTTTTAAAGGGTTACAAGTGAAACTGGGCCATGTATGTTTATCACTGTCTATGTAAATATTGTGTTGTCTCTTAAGACAGATTGTAAATGACTAAAAACAGGAGGTGTCGAAACCTACAAGCTAGCAAAACATTTGGACTGCCTGTCCACCAGGATAATGAACCTAAAGAGTCCACCATGTTGGACTCTAAATGGTCCATCTCCTTATTTATGCTGCTTTATAGTTCATCACAAGATTCTTTTTAGAGGAGTGTTTATTTTTCAAAGCATTTGTAGTTGAGGTGTTGGGGTTTTCTTCAGTTTTTTTGACAGGGCACAGTGAATCTTTCATTGGTATCCCACATTACTGTGTTTATGCTTGAATTGCTGATTGGCAGTGACTTTGGAGAACAGCTTTAGTGGTATAGGAAATACTGGCAACAGTAAACTTGTTTGATGAAGGACAAGAACTTATCAGTGGTATTGATAATGCTTTTGGGACCAAGTCTTTTAGAAAAAGTGCATCATAATAAGACTTTCTATCAGTTGACTGTAATTGTCTGTGACTGGTCAGGTTTACTTGACATTTAGAGACAAAAGAGCCTCTGTAAGTGCATGATACATTATGAAAAGGAAGAGAAAGCAGAGTTAGGCTGCACTCACTGTTGGAGAACTTCATGGGTCAACGTAGTTTTAAGAATTTCAGCTGTGTAAATATTTATCCTGTACTATTTTTTATTTTCTCAAAGTTCAAGTTAAAATCAGATTAAGAGCAGTTTTATCACATCAACATTTTGAGAAGAAAATTATTATTCTAAATTCATTTTGGAATTATGCGTGTAAATACAGATTTATAAATGCTGAATAAATTTTTTAAATGCAGTGTTTACATGTGGTGTTTGTAAAATATAACATGCAATGAACAAAGATGGAATTCATTTAGACGTGTATTTATTTTGGAAATGGCAGCGCATCGACTGTATCACTTTTTCTGATGCAATCTTAAGGGGTGTCACCTACTCCTCCACACATGCATGGTCGGCATGGATCTGTTTGTGGCATGAAAAATGCTCATGCTGCAGAGTCGGAGTAACTCTACTCCCGGGTAGTCCTGGAGCCTATGCTGCATCGCACACATAACTATCCCCCCAACCAAATGTTCAGCTGTCCTTTGAGCTCAAGTGCCGAGCGATGAGACTCTGATGAAACTCATACAACTAAACCTGGAAATCTTCTTAATCCTCGATGATATCAAATACAATTGGCTAGGAGGAAATATAAAAGAAATGAGGTTACGATTTCAGGACTTTGGCAGTTTGAATGTGTTTCTAAAACAATTGTTCTTAAATGGCAACATGGGACATCTCTACTTTTTACAAGCTGCATTGAAGCCATGCTTTGCTTTTAATATAACTCACTTTCACATCTGTAGCACTGTTACTCATAATGTATTTTTATGTATGGCAACCAATCAGTACTGGCTTTCCTGGAGGTCTCCAGTACCTTCTATATTTATACTTCCGCCTACAGTATACACTACTATATTTAGAAATTCCCTGTAATAGCTGCACTAAGGTAATTATTTTTTAATAATGATTTTATAAAGATTTTTTTACCCCACTGAGAGGGTAAAAGGTTTGCCTTTTACACCCATTTGCCCCTAATGATGACACTGCACAATCTGTGATTGCTCCTACCAAATTTTTCATATGGTCTGATGAATGCATCAGCCCGCATTAGTTATCTTCCATGATATGTGGAGGTTGTGTTATAAAGCACTGGAGAAGACTGGATATGTTTGGACCTAGTGTCGTGAGCTTTCAAGGCCTGAATGATGCAACATGTGGAGTGTATGTCTGACGCTAATGTCTCACAAGAGATGTCTGTTATGACTGGAGAAATAACAAGTCATCAAATACAGAAAAATTCAGAATGCAGCTGGCAGGTCGGAATGAAAAATATATTTTCAAAAATTCTCTAAAAGAAACAAAAAAACAAAAACAAAACTGAGCCAAAAGCTTTTTGAGATTCTGTTTTTCAAAATACAGGTTTATTGACCTTACTAACTTTGCTGAGTAAAACCCCTTTAAAGATAGAACATTAACTAACATGTTTTAGTTAATGATGTTTTAAGTATTTTTATCCCTTTAAAGTTCCAGTTTGTGGTATATATGCATCTAAGCGTGTACAAAAAATGGTGACCCTGTACCTCACAAAACACAAAAGGCCCCATGCGGGGCCAGTTTGGTTTGTCCTCTTTGACTAAAAAACATGTTGGAGCAACATGGTGGACTCTGTGGAAGAGGCCATGCTCACTCTCGAGGGAGCTCATTATGACTTGGTTATATCTATTTTTATTTTTAGGTGATTGTACACACAAAAAAACTTATATTCAATAACTGCCACATTTTTTTGCCATGTAGTCTAACACATAAGTCACCCACATAACACAATAAACACACAGCTTGTCAAATTCTGTGAAAAAAAAATTACCAGATTTCAACATAACAGGAAACAATTATAAATGGATAATATCAGAACACACATAATATGTGATAAAACAGGACACATGAAACTGCAAAACTTTAAAAAGCTTTATTAAAACTTCAAACACCTATCTTCCTGAGAAGCCTGGAATGGTAGTAAAATAAATTAACACACAGTCAACTACAAGAAGGCTCAAATGTGTACACGGTGTCTCTTAACACACACAGGTACATTTAACGTCCAAAGTTCCTCAAACAAATACAACTGAAGAAAACAGCAACAGCTCTGTGGATTAAGTTTCACTAAACTTCCAAGTTATTCTATTTTACTTCATCAGAGCCTCAGAAGTAACAGTCTGACTCTGTTGTCTGTCGCCTAATTTCCTCAGAGCAAACACTGCCTGATGGCATCCAAACACCTGAAGTGGTTTGTAGCCTTTTTAATCTCCTCACCTGTGCACAATTACACCGAAATGTGAAAAAAGGGTGAAAGAAATAGTCACCTGGGCTTGTATTCTACACATCTTGATCTTGGACAAAATGAAGAGTAAAAACATTGTTTTAAGTCCTAGTAACTGATTTAATTAAGTCCAAAAGAGGCTTTAGGACTAATTGGCAGAAAAATGTTTTACTCTGACCACTTCACCTTTTTTGGCAAATATCAAGCAGTTGAGTTTGACCCTTTAAAATACACCAAAAAAGTGATGGCAAGGGGAGCTGTATCTATTGCTTGTTCAATGTGTGTGACAGTTAATTGCAGTCCAACTCTACAAACATATGTACACTTTTGCTACGATCTTTTGCTACGTTCAGACAGCCTGTTGCTCAAAAAATAGCCCATTATCAAAGAAAGGCACATTAAGAATCTGCTTTTAGCTGTGTGGATTTGCTTTGACTATGGCAAACACTGACACAACACTGTACAACTAGGCTAACACACAGCATGTTAAATAGTTTCAAATCAGCCACGAATATTGTACAACTAAATGAAAACACACATATTTACATACTAGAGTCCTGACACTTGGTATAAACCTTACAGAACTAACAGTGGCCTGATTTAACCCGGATAAAGAGAAATGGGTCCATGTCGGTCATGTCATTTAAAACCTGCTGAAGTCAAAAAAGGTCAGAGGGACACAAGGGTAAAATTTCAGTTTTGGTTTTGTTGTGACTGGTGTACTTTTAAGGCACAGAGGGGAAAAAGATAAAAGTGGGAAGATATCAAGGACTTGACTTGGTCAAACGAATTTCACAGCCTCATGCAGTGCTTACTCCAGCTCATGTATGTTTAGCCTGTAAACATGTTCGCATAATCATCTTGAAATACAGTCCACAGTGACTCAAGAGTGCTGTTATGTAAGAGAGCATATATGTTACAGAGAAATTGTAGAAAGTGGTATTCATGTCACCTTAAACCTCATGGAACTCTTCCCTCTGGACAAAAAGGGAATTCAGTTTGTAATTCAGAGTGGAGCTCGAATTTAAAACCATTTGTACCGGTGCCATACCAGAAGGTCTGCAAGTTTTAGCTCCTCAACTATATTTCATGTACACTTACTGCACAAAAATTACACTTTGATGAGTGTTTTCAAATGCAAAGGATACAGATTTAGATTTCGAAGCTGTATTTTTCTTGCCAGAGGCATTAAATTCTCTATTAAAGGAAAACTTAGTTTTTTCTTGCTTTATTTGCAAAGTATGTGTACTTGAATAGTCTTACATGGACTAAAATGTGCAAGCCACATGCTATAGCTGCCTAAAGGAATAGTTTGACATTTTAGGACATAACATAGCTCATTGATTTAATTTAATGAGAAGATTGATACCACTCTCAGGTCTGTGAGCTAAATATGAAGCTACAGCTGGAAACCAGTGAGCAAAGCTCAACATTAAGACTAGGAACAGAGGAAATAACTAACCTAGCTGTCCAAGTATGAAAAAAATGCCTTTAAAGGTGTAAATGTTACAAAATCTGTTTCCTTTGAACAGAGCCAGGTTATCTGTTTCCTCCTGTTTCCATTTTTTGTGCTAAGCTAAGCAAAAAGGTCAAAAAATGTTAAACTACTCCTTCAACTCATCCCAGATTGTTCCTATCTGTGTTGACTGTACAGTTTGCAGAAGAGTGTGAGGAAGAGCACCGGGGCTGCATGATTCTGGAAACATTCACTGACCATTCCCACTCTTCACACCCCACTCTGATTCCACCAATCGGGATTCCCCATGAATTTCCAGGCAATCTTTTTGAAGGATGTGCTCTCATGTAACACATCAACGCTGTGCTTGTGTATCTGCGCGTGTTTGTGTGTATGTGTGTGCGCGCACAGATAAGCAAACTCAGCTGCTTTCACCTCAGATCGCTCTCTCTGGCCAAAGTTTCCCATGGCCGGGGGGTCAGTGTCAAGGCTGTGTGAAACAGCACTGACACCACTGTGACAGTATGTGGGTCAAATTTTTTAGTGATTGCCAAACGGCCATGAGGAGATACACTATTTGACAGACTGTCAGGTCAACATCAGGAATTATACTGTTCCCACTGGATATGAGAATGGTCTGAGTCTTATCACAATGCGATGACAATTAAAAACTTTGCTTATGGTGGAAAATAAATATTCAGGACAAAAGGTGGAAGAACAGGCCAGGGGGGGGGGTTGAGCACCATAGTGAAGAGGAACTTTTGGAACATGGTCTATTTCCTAGGTCCCCGAATGGATGAAGGACAGAGGCTGACATTTGTTTTGAAGGCTGCACAGTCTCTTGGGCTTGAGTACAGGAGCGGTGGGGGTGGGTGGGGGTGATGGGATCAAGGGGTCCAGCTTATATGACCTCTCTGCTGTTGCGAATGGCACAACAGAGCACCATGCTGAAGATCATCCCAATGATCTGTTGAAGAGAAAACAGGTTTTTAATGGACTCATTCTCACTCACTGACTTGTGCTTCAGTGTGTTTTCAACTTTTGAACTGACTCACCATGACTCCAGCGATGCCGATGCCCACGTACCCAATGATGAAGAGCTTGTTGTTGAAGAACTCCTCGATGCCTGTCTCACAGTCCTGCAGAGCAGAGATAAGAGGAGTCAAGCAGTGTCAACATCGGCTCATTCATTAGACAAAGAAGAGGCAGAATTTAATTTCCGCCCTGAGCCTGTAGCTGGTGACAGATCTCACCTTAGTATCTGCTTTGTTTTCAGGACAGGGGCTCTCCATGGTCCCACAACAGTTCAGCTGAAAGTGGACAGAAAAACATTATAAGATGGACGCATTTGTACAAGCCAAAAGCTTTTAATATGCATTTTTTCCTGCAACAAGAACATTGTGTTACTCTTAATATTTTATTCTTTACGTACTACTTTCTGGTAAGAGATGATCAGTGTGCTGTTATTGCTTTCATTGTAGGTTGTTGTGTAGAAGCTCTGAACATCTTCAATAATCTGTGTGAGAGAGGACAAGTGAGTGTTGAGCAATGGGGATAAATCACACTCGTTGCACTGCTCAGGCTGTAAAATAATAACTACCTTGTCTTTGTTTAAGAATCCAAATACCCCAGCTGCCACCTCAGCACCAAAGATGATCAACAGACAAGCAAAGAACTGAAAATACAAAAACAAGTAGATGACAATTAGTTTATATTCCACCTCTTTCCTTGCTTCATGTACATAGTTCTATAGGGATTTGCACTCACTGAACCCAGAAGGCACTGAGATTCTCTAACAGCTCCGCAGCAGCCAAAGAAACCAACCAGCATCACCAGACTACCAGCTCCTATCAGGATGTACACACCTAAAAGAACAAGGAAAAAAGGAAGTCAGCACTTACACGCAGTGATGCAATGCTTAACAAAAAGGCAGGTGAACAAACCCTTTCATCATGCAAAGCAAAAAATGTCAGAATACTTTGCAATGCTTTGCAATATTTTGTTCATCAATGTGATTAAAGCATATCAGTCTAAAAAGCCTAAAATGATACTTTGGTCTTTGTTTCCTCACTAAATTCTAAGCAGTTTCTTGCTATTTTAGTTCACAGAACAACCAGCAGAGGTCAGCATAGAGCTAAGAATGTTAGTTGAAACAGTCACCATCTAGACTGCCAACCAGAGCTCAGATAGTGGTATTAACATTTCATACTGTAGTATTTTTGTTGTCAGCTAAGCAAGTGGCAGAAAAGTCATCAGTGCCTTATAAGCCCTTTTTTTAGGCCTGAACCCACTTTTATGGCGCCTTTAAGAGGGCCCTCATGTTGTAAATAGTCTTGTTGGCATGTTCTAATTTAAAAAGAGCTGCTTCACATCTTCTTAAAAGCCTTGATCTCTCATTAATCCTCTCATTATTAAAGGTACTCCATGGGTGGGTCTGCAGGGAGGAATTCAACAACAGACTGGTTCCACAAGTGCACTCATACTAGTGGGGTCTGTTGCTAAGCTACAGCTCTGCGGAGGACCCAGTGAGAGAGGGCGCATTAACTCCCTCAGGTGATGTGGGCTCAGGTGGGAATGAGAGGGAAAGACAGTTCACAGGATCCCATTATGCCAACAAAAAAAAAAACTAGACGTGACACATAATTGAGTTAGGTGCATCATTTCTTTTGAAGGGAGGAGAGT
>JAQNCA010000002.1:14643119-14666543 GCA_029783725.1 Acanthurus tractus | reverse complement strand
TGGATCCGCACACTGTGACAATAACGGTCCACCCCGGTCACAACACTTGTGCATCAAGTAGCGCCGCCACGGTAACCTCTCTCTCTCTCTCTCTCTCTCTCTCTCTCTCACACACACACACACACACACACACACGCACTCACACACACATGCGCGCGCACGCACACAAAACACCGCAGGATCCGCTTAAACTCTTTCCAGACCGCCCCTTTCAATAACACAGAGGGGGCCTGAAGGGGGGACCGAGACTACACGGCAAATATTTGGCCGAAATGTTGTTTTCCTTCTAACAAAAAGCAATTAAGTTACATATGAATTGATGTTCTCTCCACGCTCTGTTTGTCCCTTTTAAAGACCCGTTTAACGTCAAGTGTGTCATCTCATGAAACCCTGCAGTGCTTAAATTGTAAAAAAAATCTGACCTGAAAAAAGAATTAACAACAGAGCCAGAACACTGAAATCATTTAAGTTTCACATTTAAATAGGCCTATAGTTTTGTGTTGTTTTCTTGCCTTTAGATTTAACCCATTAGATAAAATACTTTTTCTTTATTACATATAATATTAGACTCTACTCAAATCAGCAGTCTTTATTTGTTTACCAGTAACAAACAAACAGACAGACAAACAAACAAATAAATAACATTGCTATATATGTGAGGTTATTTGTGATTAGTGAGATTTTCTTCTCTGTGGAAAATTTTTTTCACCACATTTGCTGACAGTTAATTACACGACAAAGGATTGCCTCTTATGCTGCATATTTTTCCACTTCGTATGGCTCCTTGTGTAAGGTAGAGTAACAATATATGGAAGTAACAAAGAAGCAGTTAAAGTGGAAGTGACCATGTTTGTTATTTAACTCTCAGCTCAATGTTCCACATCAGCACTGAGAGAAACCTCAAGTTATTGTTTTTCAGCTAGGAAATAATTCCTATACAATCACTGTGTCTTAGCTAGAAAGCAACCCACATAGTATGTTATTCTTCTCATTTTTATCAATAAACTAGGATATTAGATGGGTAAATTTCAGTAAGACTGGACTAACTGAAGATTTTTACATGCACACAAGTATGAAAACCAGCCTTTGATAGTTTTAGTGCACAGTATGAAGAGAGCAGGTCAAGCTGAAATTAGATGTTTCAAAAGATCTGTTTGGTTTTGTAATCGCAGTATTACAGATTTTAGTCAATTTCCTTTTACAAGATTAAGCTTTAAGGAGAGGCGTTTCTGCAATAGCACAACGGCCTTTCCCAAGTCTTTCCTGTGCACTCACACTAGATTTCTGTGGAGCAACAAAAACCTTTTTTTTTCTCATAGTCATAGATTTTAGTCTTGGAAGGACAAGGTTAAGACTTAAAGTTCTGCAAGGTTATCATCCATTGTCATCATACTTTAATTTACTTCTTACTTCCTCTTCCCCAGCCTCCCCATACTTCTATGGAAATGTCATACAAAAAATCATTGAGTCAATGTTTGCCCACTATTATGATGTCTCCCACCAAATCTTGTAAATGTCCATCATTTTAGAAAAAGTATGGACAGACAGCTGGATAGTGGGGAGTTGAGAGGAGGCTAGCTTGATAGCTTGTAGCCTGTAGCCTCTAACTTTGTGTTAGCATTAGCTACTTAAATATTACTTGAGTAGTTTTCTACCCATGAGTTTCTTGTAAAGTTAACCTTTTGTTCAATTTTATTTCATTTTGACCCAGATTACTGTGAATTTAAAGTACTTTATTCCTTAAATGCATTGACCAACCTAATGCAAGAAGCAAAAAGAAGGTGTGAGCTAAAACCACTGTTATTGAAATGGAAAGAGTGGCCCCTCTGCTGGATCTCTTCCTTCAGTGTCATTGGTGACTGGGAGCATGAGACTCGGCAGCAACACCAAGTTCAACATAAATATTTTGAGCCGTTTTCCTCGCAGCCTAATAGCAGGGGGACATTTATAGACCAGTTTGTTTTATCACTGGGAAATTAAATATGTCCTTATAAAGAAACAAAGTGGTCTGCTAGACAAGAGGCTTAAAGGGAAGACGGAGTCAAAGAGGAATGATGTGATGTAGAGAGACGAAGAGAACAAATGCTTAACTGATATATCTATGTGAGTAATAACCAACAATGAGCTCTTTTCAGTCATTCACACGTGTTGTTGTTTTAAAACTGGACTGGTTTGCACTGAGACTCATTAATTGAACTGTGGAGTGCAGAGCGACAACATAAAGGTTTAGTTTGGACCCAGACCAAAGCAATGCCAAAAGAGGAAACGCTGATAAGACATCTGGGACAAGACCACTGTGTCCCTCCTTGTTGGTTGTTGTGGGCTGTTGGTGGCTCAGTTGCTACGTGGCTCCAAACACGTGAACAAGAAAAATGCATGCAGGTCATAACCTTTATGAAAATAGATAAATGGCTGGCAAGTTGTTTTAAAGTTTAACCTGATACTTTACAGATCCATTGTGGGGTTGAACTGATTGCACCATGACTGTGTTTGCTATAATTGTAAGCCACAGAATTCTTTTTGTTGCTTACTGTTTCTTCTCTCTTCATGAGTTCGAGCGGAAGCTGATGGCTGTTGTTATTGTTGTCTGTTGAAATCCATGTTTGGTCAGAGCTTGGATCTTTCTCATTGATGATGACTGAATCCAATTTTTGTCAGCTGTGAAGATCAGTGATGTTCTCTCTTTGTCAGGTGGCAAATTCAGCTGGAACTAAATTAGAAGCTGAGAGGAACTGTTGGGCTGTTTATTAACACACTGATTAGTCATTACAACAACAAACTGGCAGGAGGCTTTGGCAGTGAAAGAGACTTATATATGTGGCAGCATAGCACCATCTACTGGTTACATTGTAAAAAGTGTACCTAAGCAGCTGTAATCTTTGCTCTTTTTTGGTAGGATGAGTTGAAAAATGGCAAATAGCAATGCTCTTATAAAGGCTCTTTGACAGCAACTGTTAGGCTGAGGGCCTTTATGCAGACCCAATGGGCTTCAGAGGGGAAGAATCTGCTCTAACTTCTCAAACATTGAAGTGTCTACAAAATAAAGTGTTTCTAAATGAAACTGTGATCAGGAATAAATATTTAAGAAGCAAACCCCACTTTTGAAATCCACACATAAACACTACAATGAAAAATTTTGTTTCGTCACAGTTTTTCATTCATCAAGAGAATAAATGTTTAAAAACATAACCAGACTGTGTTTACCACCAGTTACTAAATTTATTAATCTACAATCAAATCCAGATTTAGAGATGAAGACTAGCTAGTTTAGTACTCTTACTGGCTAGCTTGCTAGTTAATGTTGAATTGGGTGTGTTCCCCAGTAGGTTGAGAGAAATCTTCACTCTTAAGTAGGGAGTGTTATTAGTCATGAAAAGTGTTAATATATGTGGTAGATGATGGGAAAAATAATGCCCAGCAAAAAAATGGGATGTCTGTGACAGCAAAGTTTGAAGCCAGAAATCAGCCTCATTTCTTTCTTCACATGCAGGCTCACAATGTTCTCACATCGTCACAGCTAATGCAGCAACACTGTGGGAAAAAGCTTAGCAAGCCACAGCACCTGTATGCAGCTCCTGGCAAAGTGAGAGTCTATTAGACAGCACCTTTTGAAAAACCTTTCATGAGAAAAGTCTTGCTGCGATGATGTTTCCTGGCAACACACCCAGAGCTGAATAGCACCATGTACTGTATGATCTGTGAGGCGGCAGCATCGGTGAAGGTGAGAGCACAGCTCTACACCTGGGGAGGGTGATAATGTGGGGAGGGGTGCAGAAATCTACTTTCAGTGAGAAAAGAGCAAGTGAGAGGGAAAGATACAATCATTTTCCTCCCTTACTCGTTTGGCATCAACAATTGCATGTTACAGTTTTCAACTTGACCACAAGAGGGTAGCATATTCTTATAAAATCCTGCCACATTCACTTCTAGCTAAGAAAAGTTTAGTGTTGGTAAAATTTAATTAATATATTTCCATTTGTTGTTGATATCACTGAATGGCACCCATTCCTTGACTGACACACATGATAATCTGCAGTTTTCCTGGTTAAATTAGCAGCTGGTCAAATTTTCAGCAGGCCCTGAATTTTCAGAGATTCTGCACTCAGTGTCTCTGATTTGCTGGTATTTGAGTCATTGCAAATTTCTTGGGAATATGCAGATATGAAAATATGAAAATCTGCAAAAAGTTGTTAAATACAGGCCAGTACCTTATTACCTGTTTTGTCTACCTGTCATGTGGAGGAGCTCTGGCTCACATTTACATAGTCATGCATCCTACATATACCTTTGTTCACCAAATTACCATTAAAAGGGGTTCATAGAGGCCCACAACTACTTTCTGAATATGATATGCTCTAGTAGAGCTCTGTTTTCAATAATAAATAAAGTACTGTACTATAGAATATAAAGTACCTTTGTCATGCTCTGCATATTACTTGTCTTTTTTTGTCAATGCCAAACCAGCAGTAAGTAAGTGGAAACACACACCAAATACGGATGCATCAATACAAGGAAAGATGACTTATTGAATGTTTCATTGAGTATAAAAATTATAATATGACCCTTAAAGTCGACTGATTTCAACCAAGTTGGGAATTATGGGTAAGTTTATACAGATTTCTTGCCCATCTGTATGTATGACACTTGTCCCTACAAACTAACTCACAAGCATTTCCCACAGCTGTGTTTATGTCAGTTTTCCAAGGTGAGAGGAATCCTGCTGGGAATACCACAGCCAATCCATCTTCCTCTGTGTATAAAATACAGAGCTGGACTCTCAGGCCTGCACTGTGTGACCGACATTCCTTCACCCTGTGAAGAACCCTGGCTATGGATGGAAAAGTATGAGAAGTATGGCCCGACTGTCCCTGCTGCTTTCCTCGGAAGTCAGCCCGTTCTGCCACTGGTCTCTGTTAAATAATGCTGCTAGCTAACCAGGTAGTTACATATAGAAGAAATACATATAACTTTAAGAGGCTGTTACTCATTTCCAACCAAACTTATCATTTAATGAAATGTAATCAGCCCTCTTTGTGTTTAGAGACTAGTTGAAGTGCCGTCCTTTAAAATCTGTAGTTCACCAATTTTTTTGGCCACTTGGAGGCAGTAAACACAATCAAATGTTACTTCCTACGTAAAAGTTGCCATGGAGAGCTTGTTGATAAACAGTTTGCTATTTATGCATTGCGATGAAACAGAACAGCATTGACATTAATCTGGAGTTGTGCCTCTGGGCACTTGATAATGGTTTATGTCCAATACTTTCTTCTTTCTGGTCTGGTTGGGCTTACAGCTCCTGAGGGAAATGTGTATGTGACTCCATAGCTGCTTAATGCTCCATTGTGTTTACCAGCTGGCTTCTAACTTTGTCTTCCAGCTGTTTGGTGCTGGGCAGGTAGGGCACAGTGGGTTTATCAAAGCTTTTTACCCATAAACAGCTGTGTGGTGCATTTTTGGAAACAATGCTGTTTAGAGCCCCAAACTAAAACCATAACAGTAAAAACCAAAACCATGAGCTGAGAGATGAATAAATAAATAAAAAGTTGGCAAAAAGTGCAAAGCAGGATCAAATATTTCTCTGCAGGTTTGTCACTTTGTACAACCTCTTTCATATTCAGTCACTTCTTCATTATAAATAAAAAATACTGAGCAATTTTTAAGGCCAAAACATGAACATTAACACTATTTTTTTTAAACTAACACACAAAACAAGGCAAGTACTGAGGTGTTTAATAAATAACAGCATGAACAACACAACAACAACAACAACAACATTAAAAGCTTGAATTCATTTTGTATATATACATATACTGTATATATTTTCATATTTGACTGTATAAACCATAAATATGACATGCAGTCCTCATAACTTAAAACAACCAGGACTTCTCAGACTGAGGTAGGGTCAGGGGCCAAGGGGTTGGATAGATGAAACTGTCTGTGTGTGTGTGTGTGGACTGGATGCTGTGGTCAGTCTGTGTGCATATGTGTGTGTGTGTGTGTGTGTGTGTGTGTGTGTGTGTGTGTGTGTGTGTATGTGTTTGTATGTATATGTTCGGAGGTGGGGAAGAGGATTACAGTATTGGCAATAAAGCTGCAGTGGCTGTTTTATTAGAAATGTGTGTGCTTGGTTCATAGTTCAGTGGTCAGGAGTTCGTCCTCCCCAGTCAGTGCCCCAGTCTTCCTGCCCAAGACTTCCGGCTGAGCACACACACACACGCGGCGTTGATGCGGATGAAACGCCAGGCTGTCCGTTCCTTGAAGATGGTCAGGGCGCTTACGAATATGTGTGTGTTGGTGCAGTAGGAGTTCCAGTGGCGATTGTCGATGCCTAGACAGCCTGAGTTGCCTGATTTGGAGCCCTGTTTGCCACCTCGGCCACCCGACCTTCCCCCGTTTGCAGTCCCGGAGCCTCTGTGTGTGGGGGATCGGCAGGTGGTCTCGTAGAAGAACTGTTTCTTCACCACGTTGTTGATTGTAACGTTGGGCAGAACTGTCACCTCGTTCCCAGCTATGTCCGTGGCTCGTGTCAGGTTGCCCACCCAGGTATTTATGCTGTCACACACTGAGTACTCTCCTCGGTGCATGGTGTGCGACCCTGCTCTGCGCCTTACCCTCACCCCCCTCACCCCTTCAATGTCATAGCCCTCACCCTCCAGGGCGTCGTGTGATGGGGTCACCTCACTGAAGACAACACGGGGCGAGGAGCGGTAACGTCTCTTAGAGAAGAGCTTGGGGTCCACAACTGGGCTGGAGGGGTCAGGGGGGGAATCAGACATAGATTGTCCAACGACGGAGCTCCGATCATGGTTGTGTGATGCTGCTCGATGGGGCTTCTTGGTCCTGTGGTGGCTGTTCCTACGATGCTCCTGTGAAGAATGGTGGTCAGAAAGGCGGTCCCCTGCTGCTGTCTGCTGCTGTCCTGCTCTGTGATTGGCTGCTGTCTGCTGTCCTACTTTGTGGTTGGCTGCCCCGGTGCTCCAGGCCAATCCACCTCCCATGTTCAGTACAGCCTGGACGCCGATCAGGAGGAGCAGGACCAGTGGTGACGACCTCATGGGCACACGTCCTGAGCCGAGCACAGGAAAAAGTTAAATGCCATGACTACATCTAAACTAAAATTTTAAAGATTACATTGTTGTTGAAGAAGCTGACAATCAGAGGGAAATTCAAGAAAAAAATTTTAATACTATCGAAATTTCAATCCAAATAATGAAAAGTGAGGATTTGCGGCAGGATTAGCGTCCTCCATCTTCCAGCATGTGGTATTCTGTATTGTTGATTTAATATTCAAACATGTATTTTTAAAGTGGGATTTACTCTGTCAATGGAATCCTTGTTGCTACTTTGATTCATTGAAATCTCCGTCACAGCAGAGTCCTCTCAACCAAATCTTACTGTATAATTTGTTGCAAATGTTGATGTAAGCTTTGTTGGTAGAATGACTGAAAAAATCTGGAGAATATTCTTAATCCATAATCAAATTAATGACTAGTTACAGCCTTAGCAAACAGTACATCCACGTCAAGGAAGATGCTGTAATTCTAGCAGAATCAGTGTCGTCCTGCAGACTTAATATATGCAATATTTTCTCTCAGTTATGTGCTGAGATGAGAATCAAATGTTTTTGTCCGGTTTGAGCTTGACTGTGTTCAGCTCTGTGTGTTGCTGCGTTGAGTTTAAAGATACCTGTGGAATGTGTCCAGTTGAAGTGGGAGCCCCTGTGGACTCTAGAGCCAGACTCCAGTGCAGGCCGGGCCCCTCATGCCTGCCATCTGGACCCCCTAAACCACAGCTCTGTAACACACACACATACAGGCCAATTACTTAAACATATGGATTCACTGCTCAGCTTTTCTTAAACAGTTAGTATATTGTTGTACTGAATTTGTATTTTACCAAATCCATTTACTATTTGAAATATACAATCATCTAAACAATAAGTCTTCCTTTACAGCCAGTACATCAGGTATTACAAGACAAGCCATGCCTTAAAAATACACCAAGACATCATGCAATAAAAATATGAATAAATATTTTTAGCCAAGAAAACACCATACCCTAGTCCTCCAGTTTCAAATTAAAGGACTAAAAGAGAAAAAAAGGAGTACTTTCTCTCCATTAGATAACATGTGGGATATTTCTGGTTTTCTTCATCAAACTGACATGTTAAGTAGAGAAGATGCGATGATTTTATAGCACAACAGTCTCATCACTCTCCACCGACCGCCACCGCTCTCACAGACATACACAGTTTACCATTATCTGACCTTATCTCATGCAGAGTACACACTCACACTCACCGTGTTTAACTCTCGGAGCTTAAACTTGACATACATCAGAATGTGTGGCATTTCACACCTCATTAGATGTTACATATATATATATATTGAACATAAATCACCACAACATGCATCATGAAACGGGTATGTGAACACATGTGTGCGCACACAGCAGTGTCTTTCTCAGAAACACATGCTATACATGTGCATGTAGGAATGCACGTCAGGTTGTTTTTATGAATAGTTTGCATACTGGATGCAGTGATGATTATGAACCACCCCTCCACACACACACACACACACACACACACACACACACACTAAGAAGGTTACTGAGGTGAGTTGAAAGTGGCTTGTCAGTATTTTTGACTTATCTACAATGTTCTGTAAAGCACATCCTGCTGGTATGTTTTTGGTTTTGTAGTGTTGTAAATGTTTAGCTCAACATGTTTGATTTTGCAGCCTTGTTGTGAGAAGCGCAGCATAGAAGTGAGTGTTGATTTATGTTTGTGTTTGCTAAGATGAAATATTATCTAGTTTTTTATTTAATCTTTTGGGGCCCAAGGGTCTTCTAGACAAATGACTCGCACTGAAATCCTCCCAGAGTGACACCTAGTAACCAGAAGAGGTCAGTGTTGCTTGCAGTGTCTCAATAGAACAGAATTCAGAGACGACTTCAGGCAGCTGAAAAGTATCAAAATATCTCTGGCCCTACTCCCATTAGAAATAGCAACTCAGATGCATGGAGAAGTTTAACATCTTAAATCATTTTTCACTTTTTTTCTAGGCTAAGAATGCTCAAGTTTACATTTCTGTTATTCGAATCAGGTTTTCTAGAGCTGCTTGTCTATAAGACTGTGATGAAATACTGTATTTAATATTGTAGCTTGTACTCATGAGAATGAGCATGAGAATCTCTCTTTAATACTTCTTTACACCTCTTTTCCACTACCCTTCCACTCGAAAAACAATTTTTACTCCACTACATTTATTCAATTATAACAAATGATTTGGCATTTTTAGACAGGATTCAGCATGTCACATACGTCCTATTTTAATATAATGTATGTGGGCAATTTTATATATACCACAGAATTAAGGTTTTTCAACTAGTACAAATCAAATGAGCTTAAACTAAAGTCTCAAAAGTATATAAGGTAGTTATCCCAAACGGCCAGAAAATTAGATGCAGCTTACGCATTAATACATAAAAAATAGTAGTAAAATAATGTGACTCTTAAAATGGCCATCCTACGTAATGAGTAAGTTAACCTTTAACATGTAGTGAAATAGTATAACAATGTGACCTTGTTGCTTTTACCTCAGTAAGCTTATACCTCTGAATATGCCATTAGCCACTGTCACAGGGTCAGTTTGAAATTGCACCAGCAGAACATTTAAGTAATCTTACAGATAACATGAACAAGAAAGTTGAAGAGAGGAGTTCAAGAAACTGAACTGCTAATGATATATTTGGGTTTAATTAATGTATTCACACACCTAAACATTCACACACATATGGAGCTGGTAGAAAACAGGCAGTGAGTAGTAGATGGATCATGACTGACGGGTAGCATGCTATTTTCTTGGCCCTGGGTGAGTCTGGAGGATCCTAATGTTAAAAATATGTGGCTTTTGTTTAATTCCAGAGGAGCCAGTGTAAACACCGCAGCTCAAGAGCAAAGGGGTCAGAGTGGTTTAAAGAGCACCTCTGACTTATAGGATCACTCCAGCAGTGGTTTAAAAACCTGTCTGGCGATCCTTCTGACTCTCTCACACAAACACTGTATACAAAATAACAAACACAGCGCCATATGAGCTTGTGAGATACTGCTGCGGTTTTCCTGTGTTAGAGCGAAAAGGGTTTGGATGCGCTCCCACCACTGTTTGTTGCTGTTATGGTTTTGCTTAAAGAACACACGATCAGCAAGTGATGTGTACAAGATACACAGGAAAATTAGGTATTTCAACTGCATTTGCAGGATGCTGACTGGGCCTGGAATAGTAAATGTTAGCTTAAACAGTTCAATGGGTTTTACATACTAACATACATCCTATATCAACCTGTGGGGGAGAGGCGATCCATATGGTACTGATGAAAAAGGAAGTCTCATAATGCGTCATGAGGCTCCCTTCACTTTGACAAGCATAGAACAGCGAGCTGCTTTCCTCTTTAGTATCAACCCAATCTCCAGATGCATGTTTCTGCAAACCACAGACACGCACACTGCCATCATTTTATTCTGTCGGCCGGATTGCAGTATTATGATGTGATAACACTGTGGGAGGGGTCCGGCACCTCATGGACAGGGTGCGGAGAGGATCATGTTTTGGCTTAAAATATCCATTCTTGTAGAGTGTCCCAACTTTTGTTGCCACAAACGTGACTTTAAGTATCAAAAGTATCATTTGAAAAAATCCTAGTTTTGTTGCCTCAAACTCTTCTGAAAAATATCCCAAAATGTCATTAAAAATGTGCTTTTTTTTAATGAAACTTAACTGGAAAGTGTCTTATTAAATTACCAAGTTGGGAAAATGTAACAAAAAATCAAGATTTTTTTGGTGTGTGGTAAAATTTCTTGGTTTTGTCATTTTAAATGAGGAGCAGACAGTGGTTTTTAACAGTGGCTTAGCTGTCAAACCACCACTTTCCCCTCCTCCTCCACCAAATAAGAAAAGTCATCTCATGTAATGTGAACTACCTCTCTTTAATATCTGTTATAGAATCGTGGATACGATATGTATGAAACCTGCAAATTAAATGTAGCTGCTGTAGGCAGAAATGCAAAATTGCTACATTTAATTCCGCCGACGGGGCTGTAAGGATTGCTGGAAAACACACACTGGTAGGAGACAGTCGTGCTCACATCTGTGAGCAGAATGAAAACAGAGTTACTCCAAAACCATTTAAATAAATGCCAGACAAATGACTGAAACCAAAAGGGTCATATTTCCAGAAACTCAACATACTGCATTGATACACACTGATGTAAACAAAGTGTTGTTTGATATCCTTTTATGATTCATACCTCAAACAATTTGCACCAAGGAGGATGTTTATGAAAACATACTGTAATGTCGTCGGCTCTAAGGAGGTTCCCTTTCTCACAATAGGCTGATTCCCCAGCTTTGCCAAACTGTAAATCAAGACAAGTCCTGTTGAGTCATCAATCGCTTTCAAACAACATGAGCGTTCAAAGCACCACATGGCACTACCTGGTCGAACAAGACTGCCAAAGTTTGAGAAAAGTATGTAGAAAGAAGACATAAGTCACGCAGCTGCTCGGCTGTGACCTGGAAAATCAATCACTGAGCAGAATGAGAGTAAAACACTCGAGACAGAGATTAATTACTCAGCCCAAGGCGATGGAGCCCAGCCACACGTTTTCTGGTCATGATCATGTAGCGTTAGCCAGTAACACATTTTAATTCAGTCTGCCAGTTCACAAGATGCTCTATTGCTCCGACTCTGGTACCGCCAAGCTGCCAAATTACTCCATGTGGTTACAGTAACAGTGTGTTGACTGTGATACAATGACAGCGAGGCAGGTGGGCCAAACACGAGTAGTTTAGGAGAGCGTTAGCCACCATCAGGCCGAGGTTAGTTTACATTTAGCAGAGGTTTCTTCCTATCTGTGTGATACATTAGTCATTAGATACAAGTCCTTGTTAAAAGATGTGCGGCGGCGTCGTGTCAACAGTCCTCTCAAACAAACACACACACCTCTCTCTCAGGGTGATAACAGCGTCAGATTATGAGGGGGTGAGAAAAAGAGACTGACAGCTGCAGAGGCTGAGAGAGGGAGATAGAGGGAGGGTGAGGCAGAGAAAAACACAGAAAGGTAAACAGTTTTTCTGTGTCTCTCATCAATTCAGTGTAGTGCAGTTCCTTTTGCTGTCATCCGCTGGAAATAATTATCAAGAGGGATGACGGCCAGGTCAGCTTGCTCTCTTTACTTTTACGCACATCCAAACGTTTGAAGGTATATTTATTTCCTCTGAAGGAACCATTTCTACTGCTCATTAATCAAAGTTTGAAGATGCAACAACTTAGAGGGGATCAGTCTTTGTGGACGGTTTAATGATTATTCTTACTGTTAAACAATGAAACTCGAAATAGGCGTTTGCAACAGAATCCACATGTGCATCAGATGTCTATTTCTTATGATGCCTTTTCACTGTACAGCACGATGCTCTCAATTTCAATGAATGCCTCCATGTCTCACAATCCTGGTGGAAGATTATCTGAGGGAAGACAACCTGCTTGTCATAGTTTACTCAAGCTGCCATGAGAAACTAATGCATCAGCCAAGATACTGCCATGAATCCGTTTTTTGTCACGCAAAATGATGTCATGCGGTGTCTTTTAAAAGCACTATGAACTTCCACTCTCCAAACGTTCTTGAGAGGCTGTCAGTGAGTTGGCTATTCTTGGAAACACTTAAAAAGTCTTGTATATGGGACACACAGCTTAAATCTGTGTAAAATAAACCATTGAAAAACACACTTTTTCACAAGCCAAAGAATCAGATTAAAAAGAAGTTTAACAGTGTGATGTGTTCCAATTTGGCCTAACTTAATGTTACGCAGTGCACAAGTTCAGACGCCATTGATGAGGTTTATTAAAATGAGCTTTAATATAAGCAAAACCATTTGAACCAGATTAAGGTTTACTGTTCTGGATGAACAGACATCTGTGTTTTCTCATTGCAAACAATTTTAAAAAATCAAATACAAACAAATTGGAGTCAAATGGTCAAAACTGAGCCAAAAAAGCCTGATTAACCTTATATTTCCCATAAAAAAAAGCCTTTTTCCACATTAACTCACATCAGTGAGTTCTTGTGAATTGCCATGGGACACACTATATGTAAAGTCTGCAGCTGGAGGTTTCTCCATCCAAACTATGCAAACAAAACCGTTTGATGACATCATTATTTTATTACTAAAAGGCCACCAGTGCAGATGAAAAACTATCCGACTGATTCAAACAAAAATGTCCACAGGCGAGGTAACGTATTTGAGTTTTTTTCTTATGTTTAGTCATATTTGCAGACTTACATCCTTGTCCTCTGACTGGTTTTACCCCAGACGTGAGCTACAGGAGACAAAATGAAACACACCCATACTTCTAATAATAAACATACTAGTCTTGGTTTTAATATTATTAGAAACATTTGGTATAATGCAGTTAAACAACTAAACAAAATATATGTCAAAGCCAAAGCAGTTTTTGGACATTTTGTCGTAAAAGTTTGACTTATGTTAATATCCGGGAGTGATCAAAATGCACATTTACTAAAGGTTGCAAAAACTTGCAAAACTCTAATGCTTATGATGACCAAGTGATGAAACTTTGAATATTTACTCACAAAAGTTATTGCTCACACCTGCCACACGCAAACTACTGTGCAACACTCTGTTTAGGAACAGTCACTGAACTTGTACATCTTTAAACAACATGGAAAATACTCCCGTAGTTCAAATGAAAACTTTTAGCATTACTAATTATGATCATATTAGACCTTTGTTTCTCAATCTGCTTATAGCCTTATTTGCAGGTTGGTGAAAAAAAACCCCAAAACAAACTGAAAGTGAACCCCACCGGACTTAGCTTTGTAATGTATGTAACATGTAGTCAGTGTAATGTGAGAAGCAGAGATGAAAGAGATCAGCGTCTGCTCCGTCCTTTCCCCTCGTCTTCAGGTTTAAAAGACATTTGCTGTGAGAACCGAAGCACCTGCTGTGCATCAGGGACACTTCAAACGGTAAACTCTGCTGCCGCGGCCTCAGGACGCAGGAAAAGAGAGACAAACTGACAGGCGAACACAACCTGTTAAAGCACTTGACTCCTCGGTGGTGTGGTGACAAATGATGCGAGATCTGCAGAACAAAAGAACATTCACGGTGTAAACTGTAATGGCGTGAGCTGACCGACTGCTACAAAATGGAAAAAAAAAACATACCTGTGTGCAGCTCTTGACATCAGCTTGTATTAGCTTGATGGGTTTATTGGGTGCAGCAATAAAATATGCCTGGCGTATCACACAGGTAAACGTATTTCCAGCTTTCAAATGTTTTTTTTTTTTTGAAAAACAAGCGGCTTTCAAAAGAGTGACCTTTTATTCAACTTAGCTGGCTAATGTTAGCGGTTACTTCACTCATCCACTGAATGCTTCCCAGCTCGGTAACATCCTGCCAAAAAAACCTCTGAAATACTTCAAGTTTTATGAGCAAACAAATTTACCTGTAATAAAAGCCATAAATGAACATGGTGCCATGCTGCGAGAGGGGGGATATTAGGAGTCTGTGCTGGAGTTTCGTGTCTTGTTTTGCTCAGTGTATTTACATTTATATCCGCGGTTGGCGCCTGTAGGATTTAATAACTATACCACTATTTCACATCAGTGTTTTTATCCACTGTGGTGTAATAAAACGTATTATGTCTGTTCAGGCTATCTAGAGAATATCAATAAGGCGGAGGGCCAAAGTGTGGAAACGAAAGGGAACACACTCGGGCAGGGAGCCAGTGTCTTCATCCTGCTGTTTCGTGACTTTCTCTTCCTCTGCTTCTTTCCATCTTTCTGTCTGTCCATCTGTCATTTATCCAGCTTCACCCCTTTTCTGCTCCTGGAATATGAACTGTTTGTCTTTTCTTTCACGATTAAAAGCAAGAGGTGACTTCCTGGATATGCATCCGTTTCTGACTCTAAGAGTGATAACAGACTTCAACACTGTGCAGTGTCGTGTGGTGTGTGCAGGTGCAGAAGTGGATCATCTTTATCATCTCCTTGTGTTTTGGGAAAATTACGCAACCATTTTCATATCAGAATTACAGACCTTCTCACTGGAAATCTCACCCCCACCTTTTCTTCAGCCTGTCCCTTTTTTGCACTGTTTGCATTAGGTGTTTTGTTTTTTGCATTTCTGAGTTGTGGGCTACATATAATTGCCTTCTGCTTCTGCTTCAGAAGCTGTAAAGTGATTTCTCTAAAGACACGCATAAAAACACAGACAATAGGATTTCACTTTCCAGTGGAAGGAATTTATCTTGGAAACGGAGATAATTAAAACAGTTGGATTCAGTGTCTGCATATGGCTCCACTTTTACTTCACTGATTTACTTCACTAATGCAAAATGTCCAACAAAAGTAAATGGCAAAGAATTGAGTCAAGAGGGAGTGTGTGCCAGTGCAGTTCAGCTGAATGTAAACACCTTCTAATTAAATTTACCCCCACGTACCTGTCAGACAATAGATGCAACAATGTGCACATGTGACTTTTAAGTCTTCATACACGCTAAATGTCTTCATTCCTCTTTCATTTCAACACTGACCAGTCTTCCTTTTGCTTCCAAGATAATGAAACACAGTTCCAGGAACCACAATGTTGGCATATCGTTCGCTGTATCTCTAAAAAGCGAAGATCTTTTTATCAGCAGCGATTTCACACGTCCTCGGTTCTGCTTTATGTGGTTAAACTTATAAGTCTTCTCTTGTCACAGTATTTGTTCCAGACTTGTTTTTTATTTGCAGGGGTAACTCTGAAACAAAGAAGAAATATGACTACAACCTGACCTCAGCTTTTTCCCCGTCGTCGCACATTGTCCTACAGTAAGTCAGAAAAGGATCCGTCATAATAGGACAGATTAAATCTTTGTGGTGTTTGCACAAGGACTCCAAAATAAGCAAAACTGTAGCTTCAAGCAAATTTCAGTAGAAATTACATTTGGAAGTGATGAGTAGCAAATAGAAACTGTAAACTTAAACAATGCAGCTTTTTGTACAACAAGGATTATCATTGTTTTTTTGTTTATTAATGTGGTTTTTAGCTCTTTACTAGAAAAAAAAGTGTCTCCTTTGTTTGTTGTAATGTCGTGTGAATTCATCTGAAGATGTTTATGAGCAGGTTAGCTAAATGTTTTGATGCCTGTTTATGTTTGTATGACTCCAAGGCAACATGAGCATTTTTTTTACAACGCAAGTACAATGAGCTCAAGTAAGTGATATTTTTATTAAAACAGAACTTTTGTTTGTTTGCAAAACTAAAAAGCTGCAGCACATATTGCATCTTAGCTACAATGCTAATGCTGCCACTAGTAGATTGCACTGATCCAGAGGCCCTTTATTGCCTGCCTCAGTAGGACAATTTGTTATTGTACAGTTCTGGAAAGTTGGAAATAAAATTTTTTGATGTTTCATTTCATAAAGTGGTCAACAGGGACCGGCTGCACCTGCAAAGATTAGTACAACTCGGGTCAAAGCTCAACTGTTTTGACCATGGTGGACACTGTAAATATGCCTCACTTCGGTTGTGATACTGTCACTCTATTATACAATCACAAGGTCATCACAGACAATGAGCTTCAGTGGTGCGGTGCTGTTTAATGTCCTCATAGTGAACTCCCGGCTGCTGTCTTGGACCCCGGCAAAACTCAAGACATGAGGCTCCTTTGGCAATGAGGCAAAACCGCAGCTCGAACACCGTGACTTTGTTAGTCTTCTCCCCCTTCTTTTCCCTCCCCGCAGCCAGGCCCATCCCAAGTCAACCCACCCTCTCCCCGCACTGGACCAGCACATGTGGGAGGCCGGTCCTCCAGGCCTTGAAGACAGGATGAACACAATGACTAACATGTTTTCCAGACCCCTAGTTTTTATGACCTTGACGTTCAACAATCTTCTCATGACAAGTGGTTAATCTTTTGGCATGATCGTGGTGGTAACTCCCCCAGCCTGGTGAGAATCTAAGATCCCACAGTGGAGCAGTGAGAGGAGGAAGGCCAAAGGCAAGAACGCTTGTCTGGCCATGGAGAAAGATGTAGAAAGAGGGATGTAGAGGAAGGGATCAGAGATATCAAGGGATGGGGAGAGGCTACATGTAATGAAAAGGCGGGCTACAGATGGGCAATGAGATGTCTTGAGAATTTGGCAAATAAAGGAGCATGTAATAAAAAAAGACAGATAGGGTAGGGAAGCAGAAATTGAGACAAAGAGGAGTTCAAGGACAGAGAAGGAGGGAGGAATTAAGGCTACAGGGAGCTGCAAAGAGTTACAGAGAAACACAAGAGTTTCATTGCTGTATCTTTTCCTCAAATAGCTTAAATAGCAAACAAACTGTCTCAGAGGCATTTTAGCTCATGCTGCTCATTTAGTCTCAGAGCACAAAAGTTGAAAAGCATCTATGTTATCCAAGCAGAGGTTCACCCATGTTAACACTAATCCTCCTGCTGCCATCATCTTCATATCATCATGTATGTGATTGAAATCACTAACACTGATCAGGTGACACGAATCTGAGTCTGATAAAGATCTCTGACTAATGTGAGAGTGAGTCATCCAGTTTATCTTCATGTGTTGGACTTGACTCATCTTACAGTCTGATATCTTAATGAAAATGTGCGTACGGATTTGCATGCGACACTTTGACTGCATGTTGCTGTAAACAAAACAGCGGAGGAGGGACTGTGAATGAGTCACCCAGGTAAATTTGGATACAGGACATAAAGCGAAACGTGGGCGTAAATAGTCAGATATGCTCGCTCAGACACCCAAGTTTTCCATTACGGGCCATTTGCACTGCGCTCTTGTCTGATGCCATAAGCATGGGTGTGGGCTCTTAAACCGGGTATATGTTGCGTCAGACATTAGGACACGCATGCATGGCGTTCTTTTAGCACTCATGTTTGTATTATATAACAAAAACATGCACTACACAGCATATTAATTAATATTCTCCACATAATAAGCTAAACTGAGAAGGAGAGCTGATCAATGAGAAAAAGGCTTTAATCAAGTCTCCTCTTGAGACACAAGAGAAATAAAAAGCTTTATTTGACATAAAGATATCGAAATAGAAACTGTTTCAACAAATTAAATCCATGCACTAATTTAAACTTAATTCAATTCTGATTTGTTGATTTGGGCAAAAGGTCATTCTGCCAGCGCGGCACCTCTGAAGCATGTGAAAGTATCAAACTCCAGAGTATTAAAGTCCTCACTCTGATGATGCCATCCTTCTACCATGCATGACGGTCTCTTTATGGTCGTTCCAAATCTAGTTTTATTATGAGACATATTTTTTAGTGCCACGGCTTTACGGATAGGTTTGAAACTAGAACTGCTGCTCAGAGGACCATAACATAGCTCACAGTACTTCAACAACTGTTCTCTGTGTAGCTGTTGTTGTCATAAATATAAAAGCTGTTCATTACAAAGTCATACAAAACAAACTAGAATAACCCACTTTGTTGCGCGGTTGTAGATAGACTTTCAGAGCTGTACGCAATCCTCAGAAGAGTGTAAAAATGTAATGATGTCCTCGCTCCCCACCCGTGTTTGATACAGTCTCACCCCCTTCACTAAAGACTTGACCTGGCCTTTTTCTATTCTGTGTGGTCTCCTCATTGCTCTGTCATCTCTCTCTCTCTCTGTGCTTTTGTGTCTCTCTGCCTCTCTCAGTCCATACCCCCCCCCCCCCGGCTGATGTCAACCACCTGTCTGCGTGGGACCTCCCAGGCCCATCCTCTGTCTGTTAGCAGCATGCCATGTTCAGTGTGCGAGCGGAGCCATGGTGAAAGAGAAAGAGCGGCCTCTTTCCAGCGCATCTGCATGTGTGTTTGTGTGTGTTTGTGACCTGCAGCGGGGTTTAAGATGAATGAGAATGTACTGTGCAGCTTGATGCAAAGGCTTAACAGAGGCTCCAGCAGAAAGAAATGGCTTCCTACAGCGTCATCCTCCCCAAAACTCCTCATGACACATCGCCAGTTTTAAACGTAAGGAAATCTTTAAACTTGTATTGTTTAAAGGCAGAAGTGGAGAAAAAGTGGTTGTAAAATCCTGCACATGTCAGCAGTTTTTGGAATCTTGTCAGGCTAAACAACAAGAAGAAGGATGATTAATAAATTCTGCTAATTGTGTTGGAGACCAATCTGTTGCGACTAGCCACTGGCTCATCCTCCTGCATACTGTGCATTCCCAAATAGGCATAGTCCGAATGAGTGCATAATGAGTGGCTTCACTTGTATCCTTGGGGCTAAGGCGTGTGTGTGTGTGTGTGTGAGAGAGAGAGTTTGATGAGTATCCAACACAAACATGCGTATACATACACACGCACACTCATGCCTATTGCTCATCCGCATGTACGAACCACATTCCTCCAATGCTGGTGTGGTTTACAGTATGTATCCATTCTCCTGTACTTTCTCAGTTCGAGGAAACTTAAACTCTTTCCCCACATAAAAATTTGTATGTACAGATTAATTTACGTCCTGAAAACCCATTCACAGCAAAGCGAAACAGTGTTTTTTAAATGAATTTTCCTATTTGAGGCTTTGAAGTGAATTTGATTATTTGGGGAATCAAGTTAGATGACAACAAGGGAGAGCTTCATGTCCAGACAGGCTTTAGTCGGCCTACCAATCAGGATAAAGGGGAGGTTAAGTGAGAATGAGACAGTGTCACCACATCACACACACATACACATGATCACACTAATGTGCACACACACATAAAACAAAGTTGATTTTTTTTTGTTTTGCAATTTAAGAAATTTGTCAACAGATTAAGATCACAACACTTATATCACTTGTAGCTCAGTAATTCAGCCTGCACACCTCCAAAGAATGTTTACATTTTACATTTTGCAAAGGCCATAAAATTACTGTTTCACATGTAACACATCAACCTTACAACAGTTTGTACTGATGTGGTGTAATTCTAATTAAATATATGCCTGTATGAGCCAAAATTTTCTCATCAGGATGTTTTAGAGGATTGTAGCGGCATAACAGCCGAGTTTTAACAACCGTCAGGACATTTTACAGTTATTTTGCGGTGACCAAAATTTAAAAATGTGTTCTGCACAAAAACAGGCAAGTGATATTAAGAACAAAATGTATGAATTTCCCACCACTTTTTATCAAATTTAGGGGTGTTAAGCCAAAAAATGATCTTTTCCTAATTGTAACCAAATGTTTTTTAGTGCTGACACCTAACCAGACCTTAACTGTTGAATTGTAAAGTTTCAGTTTTAAAAAAATCCATTTAAAACATACCTGTGGTTAGCATAAATGTTCAATCCCAACATTATTCACTGGTGATCTGGTTGGCTAATTTGGTGATATATCAGCCATTGTGTGTCTGGGCTGCTTGCACATGCATGAGAGGTGTGCGAGCCATAGCTGAAAGTCATAGAGGCATTCAATGTGGAATGAGCAGACATGTCTGCACATTCAGTTGTCATATTTTAAGCATATACAGTGCAAACATACACATATGTGCGGACATTGGAAAAGAAACATGCAGACACAAGCAAACATGACCCTTTTGATGGAGCCACCTGTCGAAATCAGTTCTTAAACAGACCAACATAAATACTGCCGTGCGTTAGCAGTTCTGGATTCAGTTTTCATTGCATTGAAAAGTCTAAACATAGCAGTGTATTATTATTGATTTTGTACAGTGCAAAGGAGTTGAAAACCAGGTCCATATGGGGTAAAAGGTGCGGGGACGAAAGAATTCTGCTCATGTCTGACATCAATTCTATCCGTATCCAGTAAAGCGCAAATGTCAAACAATGTTAGCCTTAATTTCAGTTGAGTAAATTTTCTCCCAAACATTGTGAGAAGTTGTTTGTGGAGGAGACATCAAAAAAAGATCACAGTCGAATGAGACACAGTAGGAGACGTCATGTTTCCATATTTTCCTCTCTCAGCTCTGCGCTCTCTGCTCCTGTGCCACATGGTTCGGGACCCTGACCTGCACTGACCTACAGATCTCCGTTTTCCTCCACAAACACAGACGTCACCCGCAGCCTGCACTCTGACCTCTTACCTCTCCCACTGATTTCAGACGGAGCACTTCAGCTGGTTCACTTTACACCAGATGTTCTTACCCCATTCTGTGCATTGACCTGTGCCAGACTGCAGCTGCAGTGACCCAAAAGATAACCAAAGCTGAGCTTAGGTTTATGTTTTCACCCATGAATTATCATCTCCTACGTTTTCCGAAACAGGGAGGCTTTGTCCTTGATGTTCAAACTCCACCCAGAGACGGATTCTTTCTGTTGTTTAATGATATGTTTTGTTCTTGGAAGGTTGCTGTTATGTAATCTAAGTTAAGGTTGGACTCCAACTAAAACTGATTCATATATTTTGTACTAGCTGTGGTGGCAAAACATGCGGAAACATGGGAGCTGCATGAACTTCATTTGAAAATGTTTACATTTTAAGTATGAAATACAAAGAAAATATATACACTTTCTCCTTATCTTATTAGGAAAAATAGAATGATCTTTGTTGAATTTTACCATATTATCTCAAAATTATATTTCCATTGACATGTAATTCTACAGTGGCACACATGTTAAGTTAGCTTTAAATGTTAAATTGAGTCCTGGTTTAACCAAAGCAGGTTAACAAAATGGAAAATTGATTATCTCTTTTCAGATTTGTTAATTTTGTAATTTGGCCCTTTAATAGTTGTAAACCTGATCTACAGTGTGAATGAATAAATAATTCAAGGTTTATTTTTGAGGGTAAAACTGGTGTATTTAATGATGTTTGTCTTTGTAATGTGACTTTAAGGGTTTGTTTGGTTGGTTTTAGGCCTTCAGGTGAAATAGCCATAGTTAAGTTGACAGTCCAGGTGTGCTGTCGCAGCCTCCCCTCTGACCAGGTGTCCTATACAACACTGCAGTCTAGACGGCTCACACTTTTCCATCCTTTATTTGTTTTAGAGGTGGAACTTCTTCCTGTCATAATCTGAGCATCTAAGCAGGAACAAACTCTTAGATACGCATGATTTTTAGAAAGATAGCTTAATGCCAAGTCTCCACAATGGAAAGCAGAAAAGTGAGAAAAAGCAGGCTACAAATACATTTTGAAGTCAGGCAGTAGTGAGTGGACAACTGAGCCATTTTTGACCAAGCAAAAATTCACATAATCAGACATTTGCAATTGTATGACTGAGAAAATTTGTGTGATGGGCAGGGTTCTAATTTATAGATGCATAAATGTCCTCATAATAACATGATGATATAAATAATAACATGGATCAATAAGAATATTAATGTAGTGAGCTTTTAATATGGCTTCTCTTTCTAAGAAAACATCAACTGTCTCTGGCTTACCTCATTGATAAATGAATTGTGCCGAACAGTTAACTCACTGGCTCCATCACATTTTAGTAGAGTAATGACTTACCATGTCATTACAAGCAACTGAAAGTCCACTTAAACAGTTCTGACTGAAGTATACAATTATAAATTAGCTTTTTTTAAATTCAGTGTTAGTGTGAGTATTGATATTACTGTTGGGTCACTAATCAAAATAAACATAGGCAGTTGGACCAAAAAATGTGCATCCGAAAGAGCTAATGTTGGTTTTCTACAAATTTAAAACAAGTGTTGTTATATGGCTCTAAACTAAAAAGTCCTAATAACAATCCAGTTAATTACATTTTTTGTTCCATATAGTTTCATAGTAATCACTCAATATTTTGTATTTGTGATGTAAGTGCCTTTATCCCTCACTCACTCACACACATACACGTACATGCACACAAACACACACTAGCGTACACACACGCACACACAGACGTACATGCACTAACAGGTGCTAACATAGGGAAAGCTGTAATTCAGCTTCAAAGGGAAACCTGAGAGGGTCATGAATAATCACAGACATCTTTGTCTGCAGGGGAAAACAGCACTGTCCATCTGCCCTCTATACACACAGTGCATACTACGTACACCAGTTTTATGACTTAAGCTGTTTTTCAGCAAATCCACTGGGTGAACCTCTGAGTTTAAAGAATATTTATGGTAAAACATTTTTTCATTTTAAAGTCTGACTAAAGTTAAGCAGAACTTTATCACAAATGCCCCTTTAGTATGCAAGCGTCAGGATTAGTCTGCGTGATTGATTGATAGGTGAGCCAGCTGGGGAGCCAATATGTAAACAGACAGAGTCAAATGTAGACTAAAAGCCAAGGGTCTGACCCGCTCCGTATCATGAATAACCGATCTTGTCAGGCAGAAATTTTTTAAGCAGTTGAAACAAGTTGACTTCTTATCTAGCTTGCAGAATGATGTTAACAGAAGCACTTCCTCTTGTTTGAGAGCTTGTTAAAAAAGCTAACATATG
>JAQNCA010000002.1:14632924-14643019 GCA_029783725.1 Acanthurus tractus | reverse complement strand
TCTTATCTAGCTTGCAGAATGATGTTAACAGAAGCACTTCCTCTTGTTTGAGAGCTTGTTAAAAAAGCTAACATATGAGACAAAGAAAATGTAGTCCATCAACTGGTAAAAAATGCTGTTTATTTAACGTGGTAGTGCTGGTTTTGGTGTTGCAGGCTCCTGTCTGTTAGTCAGTGACACAACAGGTCACGTGTTTTATTGCCTTTTTTAAATTTCCTTTTTGCTAAAAAGGACACAAAATGAGATAAAATGCACAGAGCTGATTTACACACTAGAAGGCCAAAAAGATATATACATTTTAATTTGATGAGTATAGACTTTGAATTATTCCATTTTAACAGCTCGAACAAAGTACATTATCTTCTAAAATGTCACTGAAGATCTAAATCCAGATGGAATTTTCTCTTTCCACTTCCTCTGTGGACCAACAGAGAGGAGATGAAAACACAGCCGGCTCCCCAGTCGCACAGGCAGCAAGACTGAAGCTGGACAATTTAGAAAATTTATTTTTTCACAGAACAGAGCACCTTTCCCTTGAGAGAGCTTTACTTGCTTGCTGACAGTGCTGATATGTTTCCTATCCGGCACAGATGTACACACACACATACACCCACATGCACACATAATATGGTTGAAACAGACATTGTACTGATACTTTTGTGAGTTTTAAAAACAAAATTTAAGCTGTCTTGTCACTGCTGCTTAAAATTTTATTATGTTTTAGAATCTTAACCCAGCAATACCTACAATCTTTGTCAGATTTAGATTAGATCAGAATAACACAACTCTGCAGATCAGATTACTGCACTTTATAGGACACCGCTGAAGCCTTCAGTTTGTAATGTTTGTTTGTGTACGTAAATGTTGGTCTGCTGTGACATTCCTCCTCTGTCAAAGCCTGAAAGGAATTCCCTGGTAGGAGTGGCAGGCATGAGGTCTGTGTTTAGCACACACGCTTGCATACACACACACACACAAATGTATAAATGAGAGTAATAAAGCATTGATCACCCATTCGAGCACCAGGCTCCACCCAGACACAAAGATAACCTCAGCAGCAGCATACTCCATGTTGGACATTGGAGCTCATCAGAACCTACAAGTCCTTTACGGGTTGTGTAACATGAGCAGAGAGAAAGGCACATAGAAAAAGAGGGGGGGAAAAAAGACAGACAGAAAAAAAAGGGGAGAGAGGGAAAGAAGGTAACCTGATGTCCCAGGAGTTTTCAGAATGGTGAGCTGGTTCCCACTGAAGTTTGGAGAACCCCCTTTTTTTCCTCTAATCCTCACCTCTATTCAGTCTTTCTCTCCACACTCTCTCCTCTTCAATTCCCTCCCTCCATCTGTACATACCTGAAAAAAACTACTGCATCTGTCTGAAAATGAAAGAACCCAGACCAGACAAACTTTACATTCATCCCTCAGCTAAACTTTTCTCAACACCTTCTGTGTGTGGTTGTCAGCTGGAATTTTTCTCCCCCCCTCAACAGAGGACTAACTGGCTGCTGCTGGGCTCAATCTCAATTCAAGAGACTCCACTTTCACTTAATGACAGGTATGAACAAAACTTGTGTGTGGATCTCCTGAGAGAAACTCTTCTCTCCACTGGTTCTCTGCCCCATATGCACACACACCCCACACTTTAGCAGCATGATTAATTAGAGTTTTTAAAAAGAACAAGGTAGGACTCACCACCCTGTTAATGCTCCTTCTCTTCTCTCCCCAGTGAGTGACAACTTCCAGATGAACTCTGCTATATTCCACCTCACTTGCTCCAGGCCGAGGGCAGAATTATCCCAAACTCCAAATCCTGCTTCGGCTTTTATAAAGCTGTGAATCCAGATCTCGGGCCATTCACTTATGTCTGTCTCCCTCCCACACTCTTTGGGAAATGGATTGTTCTAAAAGTTTAGTAAGAGAGAGTCCCAAAGCTGCTCGCTCGCTCCCTCCCTCCCCGCGTGGATCGCTGCAGGTCCTAGTGCCTACCCTTTCCACGTGTTCTGTGGAAAAAATAAAGAAAAAGCAAACGCACAGCTGCTCATAATTTGCACCTAGCCGCTGTTATTCACTCTCTCTTTCCATTCACCATGTCATCCACGTTTGCCTCTGTGGCGCAAATAAGTGGAAGTTAACTTTCACCCGCGGATGATTCAACTTCTGTTCATGAGAGACTTGACGTCATGGTGAGGTCAGACTTTGCCTTGTGCAGTGAGAGCCTCAAGAAAGTCATTATTGTTCCATACCTGAGTCACTGCTAGCTTGGCATGGATACCTTTGGATGTGGACAGGGATATGTGTGTGGTTAAACCACCAACATCCTCAGTGCGGAGGCTGGTTGTGAAGGCATGCGCAGTTTAACAACTCATCAACCTTTTCAAACACACAGTACTCTGCCATTTTCTAAAGACTGATATCGTAAATATGCGCAGTGTTTTGCAACGCAGACCTTAAATATGTACACAGTCCGATGACATTCGTGGACTCACAAGAATAGAACTTTGATGGTCTGTTGCAACCAGGAATTCATCTCTGCTACTTGTCATTTACAGAAAGAATGGAAAGAAAACTGGAAGTCAAGCCATGCAGCTATGATATCCCCTCACCCTGGGCAGAGATCAGCCACACCCTGCATTCAGCACGGCCTCCAGGCCCCCGTATCACAACAGTCACTCTCTGACATTTCTCTCTTGTTTATGCATCTTTAATTTCCCATTTGTGTGTATTTCCTTCTCGCCCTCTTTCTGGCTCAATGCATTTCTCTCTTTCACAGCTCCTCTCTGACCTGAACCGTATCACTGTCAGAGCCCCTGGCGCTGAGCAGACAGACATCCCACCCTTCTGCTCCGACAGACAGAGAAAGAGGAGGAAGAAAAAAAAAAAAGGACAGCGAAAACTGAGAGAAAGGGAGGATTGTATGACAGTGTCATCTCTTTCTCCTCCTCCTGGGAAAATCAACATTCCCTTCACTTTGAGTTGAAACGCTGGTGTTTTTTCGGTGTTAATGAGAAAACTTTATTGGGTGCAAATGGGCCTTGGAAGAAATAACACAGGTGAAAACTTGAGAGGGGTCTCTCTCCGTTCAAGAATTTTGACCCCGCAGACGAGTTCAAACCCGAGTGGGCATTTCCCCCCAAAGCTGGCGTGGCTCTTTTTGAAGAGCTATGTGTGACATTTTCTGATGTGTGCGCACGCGTGTGTGTGTGTGTGTTTACAAGCTAGTCTCACTGTCAAAACTGCCTCGGCTCTTGTTATCAAGGCTAAGTCTGAAAGGGGAAACCCCAGTGGGTGAACTCTGACCCCGCACCCCACTCTGGGGTTGGTTTAGGATGAGAAATGCCGGGGAGAGGTGAAGACTTTTGGCTAAAAGGGTGGAGAGGAGGTCAAGAGTGCACCAATATCCTCATATTTCAGGCATATTTAACACTGGTGCTGTGCGTGCATGAGTTTGACCTTATTTTAGGCTTAGACCTACATGACGGGGATTTAAAAACTCCATTGTCGATCAGGTTTCTTAACCTAAGGCAATTTGTCTACGTTTAGGGTGAACGGCTGAAAGTCACTGAATGTTTACATTGCAGTTGGATTTTGTTTGGCCACCTTCACAAAGTCCTGTGATTTATAACGTGTGCATCTGTAAGGTACAGTTGTTAAAAAAAACTACAAATTTGTTTGTGTTCATTTAAAAAATTATTTTACATGACCTTCCCACAGGGTTTGTCTGTGTGTGTGTGTGTGTGTGTGTGTGTGTGTGTATTGTATTTACAGGGATAAGTCACAATCCAGCCCTAATGTGTGGTCTTCAATTTACAACTCCATAAATTCCAGTAAATGCCTGCAAAGACTTGAAGTCTTGTTCTGACACCACCACACAGTGCGTAACTGATGAAATGCATTCTGCACAATTCTACTCTATCTTCATTCTTTGCACAGCTCACTGAAACAATATGTGAGTTAATGCCTTTCCGATATGCAGCCTTAGGGCACCAGCGGAGCGCACCAGCATAAGATCCAAATCCAAATACCCCCACTGTTTTTCTTTCAAGCACTTAACAACGGGCTAATCCTTAGCCACGCTCAATATGTATCTTAATTATACCTGAGAGAAGTGGTTGGACAGGTTCCTCGCTGGCACAGAGACACTGTTCAGTGACACACAGGCCTGCTGAAACAGACAGATAACGCTCGTGTTGAAGCACACATTCCCATTCATCTCAATGGCTGTGGGAATGATGTCATACCTCTCTTAACTTCAGCGTCACTTGTCAGTGTTTATTAAGATCTGTGGTCATTTGGTTGTTGTGATATTGAGTAGAAGGAAACCTGTTGGGGTAGTTCTTCTAAAAAAAAACACTTCCAGTCCTCTGATTTTTTTCAATTTACTTTGCAACCATATATCTTCCAAACCTTTAAATGGTTACTCTTTTTCTTTGCCATTAAAAATGAACAGTATTAATATTTAATGGAATATATATATGCTTGTTGGTGTCTAGCATGGTCATATAAGCTACTTTTATACTCCTATATTTTGTACAAAATCATTGAGTATATGAAGCATTTACTAAGGATATAATAAGATCAAAATGTTCATTCCTTTACTTCTCAAGATGAATTTCCTGAGTAATTCCTTCCCTTTTATTTAACACATCATCTTCAGCTCAAAATTTCCCTTTTACAAAATTGCTTATTACCCTTATGCATCTGACACGACTCCCTTTCTCTGTTTTCTCAGTACTAAATGGGTCTTATAATATCATGCAGTCTTCACTATTTTATGTAAGCATTGGTCAGACTCAACTCATTAATTGATGACACATCTCTAACATTTCCCATAGCATTCATCTTTTCTTTTACTCATTGGCTAGTGAAAACCTACACTGAAGAATCAGTCATTAATTGAGGCTTTCGTGCTCAGTTATCAATATGTCACATGGAAGGTGGATGAATGGCTTAATTTCACCTGCACCTTTGTTGGCTCTGTGTGCCTATGGTTGTATGTGTGTATGCGTATCCCTCAGATGGGTTCCTGAATGGCTGTTCCTCAGCTCATTGTTGAGTTAGAGGGCTCGTCCTCCTACACTCTCATCATGGCCTTGCACTGACGCATCCCAGAAGCCTCTTCACTCATTGACTCTTCTGTCCCCTTCCTCCCACGGCCTTGCCATGCAGAATCCCGCTATTGTCCCACCACGCGGTGTACACAGGCTAGCAAACAGCCCAGCACACACACATACGCAGCTTGTGCAGTATGTACAGATGGATTCAGAGCAATAACAAAGCATACCTGAACCTATAGAAAAAACATGATGTACATCCTTTGCTCACATAATATCAAGAGTTTTGTCTCCATATGCTGGATAGTTTGTTTCCAGTTGTTCCCACAGTTTGCCCTGCAATCTTAATCTCCTCTCAGTGGAAACCGAGCACTTCATTAAACTTAAAGTCCCTGTGTGTGTTTATGCATGCCTGTGTCTGTTGCTGTGGTTCTGTGTGCTTGGTAAGTAACTGTATTAACCTTTAGCCTCTCTCACCATTGTTTTTGTGACATGCCCCGCTGCTACTGAAACCCGTTCCCAGAGATTTTGGCAAAATGTTGAATCTACCAACATCTTGTCTTAATTTCACATCTGGGTCGACGCCAAAGTTAGAGGAGAATTAGATGAGAGCAAGTCTTCAGATCATAATCTGTTGTGTATCCTACAGCTGGTCACTGATGTGGACTCCTTGTTGTGTCACATGACTGTTTCAGTCTGTAACTCTAACTGTATTATGTCTATTTTTAATATGAATTTTAAACTCTCCCATATGGTCAACATTTTGATGTAACTTATGCTGTCTAAACTCCAGCCTTTGTCAAAACTAGTTAATTTCCCTCAGGATTTAAGTATTAATTGGTCCAGTCTGTCTTCTCAGTGTTCTTTTCCCCTTAGAAAAAAATCTAAAAAAGCAAAAGAAAATCTATATCATCTCTCAGCAGTATATTCAGTCTGTGACATAGAGTCATGGTTACCAGTGGCTGAATAACCCAACTCTATAGCAAAGTTTTTTGCGGCTGGTTCTCTCTCACACACAGAGGGCATTGTGTCCTGTAATGGAGCCTGGCCTCAGGGTCTGTTGCTTTACAGCTCACAACTCACAGACATGTAGGCCTTAGACCTCTGCCTCAAAGCACATTGTTGCGGTTGGATATGCTTCCAAAGTGCATGCTGTATATTACCCATACAGCCTGATAAAAGTAATCACAGACAGAAGCCAGCAATAGTTCTCAAAATGTCATACAAATCTGGGAGCCAACCCAGGATGCATGGAGCTGCATACAGCATGTCTCCCATGTGGAGAAACTACAAAGAAATGGGACCAGCCATGAGCAGAAAATCACTTGGCTCGCATCCTGCCCATGTATCAAAATCTATTTTGTGGTCAATTTTTCATTAGCAATCATAAAGTCAGACCCAAGATAAAGCATGGACATTGAATCTCGGTCCCACTTCTTGACGAAATCCAATTTCCAGCAGTTCTTCCCACAAACTCTCCCCTGATCCCCCCCTTTTTTCTTCCAGTAATAAGTTTGCCCATTACATGGATTCCATAGATATGAGCCAAAAGCCACCACTTTTCTCCCAAATGTGAAACTTCTGTGACTCACATCCTATCTTAGTACATGCCACGACATTTCCACTGGTGCCTTTTTTGTACACTGATAATTCTTTTTCTTGATTTTTATCAAAGAATTCTACCTTTAATTCAACTCCATATTTGTGGTCATTATTGCTATGTAACTTGTAACTGCAGGCACAAGTGGTTATCTGCTCATTTGTACTCTTGCTGTCAAACAACTGGCATAGTACAAAATACAAATGCAATGACAATATTGAAACTATTGAAACTCACACTGCATGAATATCCTAATTCATGTCACAACATATCCATCCTGATCAGTGAGTAGAAGATAACAGCAGTAGCATTTAGCAGCCAAATAGCTATTTCCCTCAGGAGTTACTGGAGACCGATAACAGAGTTGAAGGGGAATAAATATTGGCCATTTAACATTTGGACAGAAATATCTGTGAATGGTAACGTACTCCCCCTGAGCCAAAATCAGTTACAAGCAGATGTAGCAGAATATTTAATGCAGCTAGCATCTTTTTTTGTTTTATTTACGTTGTTTTTAAGATTGTAAATGGCAGTGAATAATCATAAGTGATTGAGAAATTAAACCACCTTTGAGAAGAAAATCCCTTTACTCAACTCCTTACGTGCATATTAAAATCTTTTTAGTGGATAATTTTTGAGCAGCATTGCTTAAGTCATGCCCATGTTTGCACAAGAACATTGAGTCTTGATCACAATTTCTGACAAAAGCCAATTTCCATTAGTTCTTTCCGCAAATTCCCCTGATCCCTGTCTTTTCCAACAATAATTTTCCCTGTATTACATAAATTCCATATGAGCCACGTTGTCAGAAGTTACAATTTTTTCTTCCCAAATGTGAGACTTCTTTGACTCACATCCTGTCACATGTCATTCCTGATAATTATTTCTTTCAATTTGTTAAAGAATTTTACCTTTTCACTGTCAGTTCATGTTTTCAGTCATTAATGCTGCATAATTAATGGCTGCAAGCACGGGCAGTAACTTGTTCCTTTGTGTTGCTGCCAACAAACACTTGGTATCACACAAAATATAAACAACAACTGACAACCACTGAAGCTATCAATAAAATTACACAATACACAGATCCCCATTCATGTCTCAACATATCTCCATGTGTTTTCCAAACTATGCAGCTAACACTGGACCTTAGCTAACGAGCCAGATACTTCCCACAGGAATTTGTGAAGATAAAAAATGATCTGGAAGAGAGTTTATATTGGATTATTATTGATATATTTCTTAAGTTAGAGAGGAACATAACTTTTTTTAAGTTCTACATTAGAGACATTTTTAGTGTCTTTCATCCTTTTATGTTGTTTGTTAGCTTTTAACTGGCACTGCCTGACACAGTGTTTGCGGTTGTGCTCATACAAACACATGCTCTGTGCTAACAGTGCTGCGCTGAAGGTTTCGGTTTTCTTTTCTTGCGAAATTAAACTTTCAAATTTGTTAGCTGCCAAATCCAGATTGCCAGGGGTACATTTCCTAAGATCATGTTGAAGTGCACAGACAATTCCCTAACTCAGGAGAGAAATATGGAAGCACCTTCTAGCGACAGTGTGCACAGATAAAAACAGTATAGAGTACACAAACATAAGAAAGTAAAATTTCTAGTGTAGGAAAATTTAAGGCTAAAACGTACAGTGAGCTCTGCCATAACATCACGACAAACTTTTCATTTTCTGCTTGTGCTTGTGTGATTTTATAAAATGTGCTTCAGTGGAGAGAAGTGGAGGTGAGTTTCTCTTATTCAGTGCTAAAATGTTGCACTGATGCAACTTGTGAGATAAACAGAAAGCATTCTTCTTCCTTTCTTCAGTACTGTAAATCTTTCAGCTCAGCTGAATAAGAGCTGATAAGAACATGACATGAACTGCCTCCATCTTCATGACTGTTTTTATTTAGTCAGATTTAGTTATTCTGCAACTTAACTGTAGGAACTTAAATTTTTGCGAGGGAAAAAAGCATGTGATGAACACAGAATAGCAGGCCTTAAATGTTATGTAGTACACTGTGGGATCATGTTATAACAGTGTCATGAAACATTTCCTTGACCTCAAGCCGTAAAGTTTGCTAAAGATATAGTTACTCCTTGAGAACCTGGCAAAGAGTCTTTTAAAGGGTTAAACCAGGTCAACTTGTGTACTCTTGCATGTACACATATAAAAATGGCCTTTCCCGTATACATGTGCTGGCTTGGTTTGACTGGCACGTCAGCCCAGCGTGGCAAAGATTTACATTTCCGTTAAAGCAGAGCTACCCACGCGAAGGTGTGTGTTTAATTAATGACAAGCTTGTTATGAGTCAATTATTACTTTCGATGCAAGTGTTTTCCCACAGCACAACTCGGCGCATTTACACTATGAATGGATATGCAAATCAGTGTTGGTTGGTTTAACTCTGACCTGAAGCTCCAATGAAAAAAGGCCTAAAACAGACAGGCATACACATTTTTCACTTGTCTTCATTGTCTTTGTAGCACCAGTCTTTGTTGAAGGCATTCTACATATCAACCAGACGCACTTTATAATAAACTGTCATAATGTTGAGATTTCACCCCAATACGTTACTGTTCACTTGCGATCACAGGTTATACAAAGAAGAGCATCCCCTACAAGGCAGAACACAGACAGAAATTGCCAACATATCTTTTTATACCCAACATATACGTAGTTATTTTTTGACAACCTTATGACACAATGGAGAATCCCAGGGTGTTTCCACCTCTGACTAATAGAAATACTATTACAACCCGGTGGAAGCCGTGTGAGAAGCCTGAGGGTGATTACTGCAGCTACTCGGAATGCATAAGAGACAATAAGATAGGTATGCATGCCAGAGGTGACACTCTTGAGGAAAGCTCCATAACCACCCTCACAGAGCTCCAGGCCTGACCCCCCCACACCTCTGACAAGCAGTCAAGTCACTCTCATTCTGTGAAGATGAGTTTTGACATACCCTCTCGAATCTCAATGGAATCTTGTGAAAGAAGCTCTTAGTTTGAAAGTGAATGAAGACTGTCACATGACTGTCACCAGTGCCTGTACATATTAATATTCACTTGTCTTGTGAAGAGTCAGTGTTGCTTTTCATTGATGTTTCTACGGTGGCCGACAAGTGCAAACGCGCTGCATATACAGACAGGCACTGCAAATACAGAAAATGTGCTGCAAATAAGAAAAGAGATGCAAAAGGAAGATGCTGCAAATACAGAAACGCACTGCATAAACAGAAACGTGCTGCAAATACAGAAATGCGCTGCATAAACGGAAACGCGCTACATAAACAGAAACGCACTGCATAAACAGAAGCACGCTGCATATAGGCAAACAGATGCAAAAGGAAAACACTGCAAATACAGAAACGCGCTGCAAATAAGAAAACAAATGCAAAAAGAAAACGCCACATATCAAGTCATACAACAGAAGTGCTCCAGGCCTCTAG
>JAQNCA010000002.1:14613514-14632824 GCA_029783725.1 Acanthurus tractus | reverse complement strand
GGATGATGTGCTGCAGCCTGTCCTTGCAGGAAAATGTTGTCTATTTTTTTTTTTCTCCCTTTGTTTGTCAGGGCCAGCATCAGACAGCCCCACAGAGGAGGATCTGATTCGGAAGTATTTCCATGATGGCTACAGCTACAATGAAATTTTGGATTTCCTGGCAACAAATCATAATGTTAAAATGAGCCTTTGCTCTCTAAAGAGTAAACTGAAACATTTCTCATTGTCCGGGCAAAAAAACTACTCTCCTCTTGCTACTGTACATTCTGCCATACAAGAAGAACTGAAGGGTCTTTCTTAGACTTTAAACGTGTCTTTGAAAAGAATGTCTTTCTCTCCCTCTCTTTCATTTCCCTAAATTTGAAAAAGGACTCTACACCTGAGCTTGCTGCTACAAAGAAAATAAGAAAATACAGGAATGAGACATTAATTACTCTTTTATTTATTCATTACTCTTTTATTTACTCTTTTTAAAGGGGAATTATCATGCAGTGCATTGCATGCATGCATTTTTCCTCATCACATATATATAATATATATGTATGTAGAAGTAATTGCTGTGAAGGAAAGCACAAGCCTTAGACTGCTCTGAATGCCAGCTGATGTCATCTCGCGACATAGTCCATATTTCATATGCTCACAAGCACTTGTTTACTATAGTTTGTTTCTGTTGCTCCAGAAGAAAAGGAGCGGGACAGAGTGGGCTCAGCAGGATCTAAATAGCTTTTGTGGCTAAAACAGTTTCAGACAGAGGCTGAACTGAGGGGCTGCATAAAGGCCCAGTACAAGACAAAAATGCTTGTTTTTTTTTTTACTAAAATTCATGCAAAGCTCTCATGGAGTTTGAGGATAAAACTAGAAAATGAGCATAATAGATCCCCTTTAACCTCACTAAAGGTCTCATCATTGATTTTTGCAGGTCATTTTGAAACACATTTAATATGCTAGTAACTGAATTAGGCAAGCAAGATAGTACTGAGATCCATTTGAGTACAAGAACACAATTTGAACTCTTAAACCAAGTCTTCTAACTGCTTACTTTTCTGTGCTACAACTATAAATCTATGTACCTGCACAAGTGATTGGCTGTGCATTAGGATGTGCACTGGTGGTGGGCATCTCCTCAGGTGGGTTGTTTCCCACATCTTTTAGAAATTTAATGTTTTTGCCACACACACAACAAGCTATCACGGTAGATCCACAGAACGGACAGTACATCTGTGGGGAAATAAAGAGGACAGTTTGCAAGGTCGGCGAGGTTATGTCAGAGACAGTGGATAGTTAGTTTTCCTAAATATTTAATCAATATTATTATCTAATTACCGTGTGTCTCTCGGATGGAAGCTCAGCACTGCCCCTAGAGGCCTGGAGCACTTCTGTTGTATGACTTGATATGTGGCGTTTTCTTTTTGCATTTGTTTTCTTATTTGCAGCACGTTTCTGTATTTGCAGTGTTTTCCTTTTGCATATATTTTCCTCTATGCAGCGCGTTTCTGTATTTGCAGCATGTTTCTGTTTATGCACTGCGTTTCTGTATTTGCAGCGTTTTCCTTTTGCATCTGTTTTCTTATTTGCAGCGTGTTTCTGTATTTGCAGCACGTTTCTGTATATGCAGCGCATTTGCACTTGTCGGCCACCGTATGTTTCTGCTTTGAAAATGACATGAGCAGCAGTTCCAGCTGGTAAGTCCCAGCACCATCCTGTATTCAGGATTTACGGAAATTATTATAATCACAGGAATGACAATGAGAATGACTTGGAGACAACAGATGTTTTTTCTCCAAAACAGACTAAAAATCAGTTGGGTTTTTACCAAGAAACTTGTTGACTCAACGCAGATCTATTACAAGATATCGTGAACAGGAAAGGGGAAAAAAACTCTCCGGTTGTGTAGCTAATGAAGCACTGTGTTAGGCCAGGCGGGACTTATCAGTAAAATAACTGATTTGTATGTATTATACCATAGAATCTCTATGGATAAAAATCCCATTTACTATTGCATGCTGGACAGTTCTGGAAAAAAAACAAACAGATTATGTTCACCAATGTTGATTAATTTTGACTGCAAATGTATTTGTGACTCAACCTCTACATCTATGTCTAATCTATATCATATTATTTATTTAGGAAAGGTTAGTATAGTTGCAGCAAATAATTCAAGCTTCAAGTCCATCTGAGAAGACAAAGTTTGATACTTTCCGGGCTTCAATGTTGCCTTAAACCACATAAATGAGTGAGACTGTCGCAATGACTGACATGTGGCATCACTGTGACTGTGACAATATGGGCGCTGTTGTACGTATGTAGATCTAAACTAGTCTCAAAAAAAAACCCAATTTATTTCTCTTAGTCTTAAAAAAAATTTAAAATGTGTACTTGAGAGTTGTTTTATAGAGTTACATCTTTAGTAGCAGCAACATGGCTGGTGGCTGTGAGGTAAAGAAAGTTAGCAAGTATTGAGAGACATTTTTCATCAAATTTGTTGTTGATATGAAGACACCTATGTCAAAAAAAAAAAAAATAAAATATATATATATATATATAAAACAAACGGTTCGATAAATAACACTTGGGATGAGCCTGTGATGCAACAACATTGCACAAGGATCCAGAATGGCTTTTGTCACTCACACAAACCTATCAAGAGGAACAGTGTGTTTGATTTGAAGATTTTATGAGCTTTTAGGAGCGTTCTTTTGTCCTGAGTTGTCCTCTTATATGCTTAGACAAAAAGATCAGTGTCAGACAGAGTCGACAAGGAGGATTAGATGGCACATACCAATTTAACACAAAACATGCAATGGGAATGAGCTCACCAGCTTGCTCTGGAGCCACCAAGGGACTGGGCTGAATCACAGGAAGGGACCAATAATTCACATACACACCAGCACACACTCACACACAACAAGGCCGACACACAGCAGATCTACCATACCCAAGCTTCAAGACCATCTTTGTCATTGTTTAGATCTAGCCAAAGCACAGTGTTTACTGGAAAGGCCAAGAATATAATGAACTGCTGATATAAACAGTGACATCAATAAAATGAAGATTTTCCTACGAACTCCTTCGGAGACATGTACTCCAGATAACACTCAAAAGCTTCCAAACAAACAGAAAACTAAACTGCCCTCTTGCAATGCACAAGTATTCCTCTGAAATGGAGTCTTGGTCTCTCAGTCCTCTTGTAGATACACACCATATTTTTGGTGAAAAACATTCTTGGTAGGTGGGATTCACAACTATTTCTATTTAACTGTTTACTTGAAAGAGAGTGCTGAAATCAGGATGATGTGTCACACGGGGCTTGATTTCCTGCATTTCTGCCTCATCAACTCCTCTTGAACAGGGACGTTAATATGGGTCAGGAACAGTGAAAATAAAATTTGTATCTGAACAATTGTATCTGGAAAAGTTGTATTCACTGAAAAAAAGTCTTTACATTAAAAAAAAACATCAAAAATCTTCCTGTAATAGATTTTTCTAATTCTGTTTTTTTTTTATTTCACTTTTTTTCAGTGTCTCCAGTTAGCCTTTTTTATTTGGCATGTTACATGTAGAGAATAATAGATTTAATACAAATAAGTGACTGCATGAATAGATGCACATGAAAATCTAAATGACAGGTGGCTTGACTGCAGCAAGCTTCTGACGTTACATTTGTGCCAAATGTGTTCTCTGCCATTGTTTAACTTCTAACATCAAATATGATTGCTAACATTAGCCAAGGATAGCACTGATTCCATTAAAACTCTGCCAGGCTAAGTTAACCTCAGCAAAGTTAACATTAATCCTTCTTTGTGTAAAACAAGTTTAAAGAAACAGCCTGTTGTTTGGGAGTAACAACACACAGAAGCTACGTGCTGTATGCTAGGTGTGTGGTCATGTCATGTCATGCTGCTTTTATGAGTAATGTTTTCTTAGTGCTCTGCAAATATGTAAATCACACTCTCCTTGCCTCATCCCTCAAACCCCTCCTCTCCACGCCAAACTGTGGAGGCTGGTGTTTTGGTTAGTGCTATGATACACTTTCCTTTTCTCCGTCCACTCATTTCAACATAATTTCTGTAGTATACTCTAAACTAAAAAGCTAAAACACTTTGTTGCATGTAATGTGAGTAATCATCTTCTCACCAGAGTGTCTTGTCATGATATTTCACATTTATTTGTTAAAGTTTCAGAACTCTGTTTCACATATATGACATATATCACATATACTTTTTTCCACTCTAAAATATAAATTGTTTTTATAAACCATTTAGTACACAGACTTTTTTGGAATATTTATGTTTGATTTACTTAACAGTCGAATGGCAAAGCCAGCCAGTGCATCACCAGATGAGATCCATAGATCCCTCCATAATTTAAACACTATTATCCTCCGAAATTAAAAAACAAACAGGGCAGACTCTTGTTTCAGTTTGATGCATGAGCTTTGCCTCTTTGATGGCATATTAAATGAACTAAAAAACGATGTGCTCCTGGAGAGTGAGAAACGTGCATCAATAAATTATGGAACCACTTTTCATGAATTGGAAAATAAGTGTTGGTAATGTAAGTTGTAAGCAAAGATTTACTGGGCTGCTTTAGCAAAAACCACTGCTATGATCCTTTAAGCTCCTCGATTCCTGTGTGTGGCGGCCTGGAGCAGAAGTCTGACAGACAGCAGGGGTGGTACTGGCCTACAGGGCTTAGTCATAGCCATAAACAAAGAGCCAGAACACAGGACGTGTCTACCGCCACACAGTAGCTACTATCTGCTACTTCAAACCAGCATCTGTTGAAGCCATTACAGCTCCATGGTGAAAGATGGACAGATGAGAAGAGGTAAAAAAGAGAACAGAAAGAAGTATGGAGTGAGAGAGCTTTGAGCAAGTTGGCCTTCAGTGACAAGGTCTTTCACAAGGGAATAAACTCTAAACCATAAAACACAAATGAAAAAAAAAACAGTTTGTTTTGAGATGGACTTAAGGCAGATGTCATTTCTTTGGCGCTGTGGAACATTATGGAAAGCACTTCATTGAGTTCAAGGACTCTTTCAATGCAGGTTTACACAATATGTCTGCTAACAGAAGGCTGAAATCTGGCTGTGACAGAAAATAGAGCACTGAAAACATCTTGCAACATAACTGCGCAAATCATTTAAGTATAAAGCAGGGGCTAATCCTGCAATATTGATGGGACAAATAGATGAATAAATCAGAGTCTAGACACAAATAAAAGTCTCCAACGTTTTGACAGGATGTTTTATGCAATCAGTCTGCTAGCATGCAGTTCTTATGTGTGTGTATGTGAGTGTGTTTTCATTTTTTTAAGCCATGCAAACAGTTTGACAAAAGTAATGTTGGTCGTCGTTGGTTGCCCCGGCATTTTGGTCCAGACTAAGCGATTTTAATGTCTTAACAACTATTAAATGTAATGACCCTGAGATTTACACAGACACATTCATGGTTCCCAGCAGATGTAGTCAATTGACTTTTGTGATCCACTGACTTTTGTTTTCGTGCCACCATGAGATTGACAAGTGTGGCTTTTTTTACTCTGATTTCTTGACTACTCTTGGAAAAAAATGCCATGAAGTTTAAACAAACAACCAAGTTCCCTTCGGATGGATTGTAATACCTCTGGTGATCCCTTTTCAGAATCAGAATTTTTTCTGACACTTTGCTTTGTGACCAATACCTGCAAATCTAACTTCCATCTGCCTCAGCTGTACTGCTTTTCTGCTAATTTGCAGCTATTAAGAAAACAGAGCACAAAGATATTAACCCTTACATGTGCTAAATATCAGCATGGTAGCATTCTTATTGTAAGACTGTTAGAATCAAGCTCTCACCGCTTTACAGCCTCGAAAAGGCAGTAGAGTGACCGAATTCTGTTTTCTTCCCATCATTACTTCACATCACTCTGCTGACCAAACTGTTCTCAGAAGGGCAGGATCACTGAACACAGACATTACCTCAGAAGTGATCCGTTAGCTTGCTATTTAGTTAGTCATATCCTGATTACCTCTTCGCAAAATTACAGTACACCACCACTAATTCACTACTATCACCTCTGAATCAGCACCAGTGAATTATTGTGATGTATTAAAACTCGGGTCTAATGGTTTTGTCCATAATTTCTGTTGGATATTAAATTATAAATAGTAAACTCAAGCTGAGATTTGGTATTGCAACAAAAAGGAAAATTTGAGATGGCAACAAAAAGAGAAAGTCAGACCAATCACACAGGTTTTAAATGAACAGGAGGGCCAAATATTTTTATCACTAGCTAAACATTTTGATTTCTTGATATATCCCAATGATATTACCTTGTTCCAAGATCTCATCAATTACTTTGATGAACACTGTGTTGTGATTACAAATAGAAGTAAAGGTCAGAGCAATCAAGTTTATGTAATAACCCGAATGTTCTTTTAAAAGCCAGCTGTATTTCAGTAGAATTGAGTGATGGGATGTTTTCTGTCACAACAACACAATTTCTACATGCTAACTTTAAATGAAATTTTAAAATGTCATCCCTTTGAGCTGTCATTTACCTCCAAATCCAAAGCAGTTTTCAAAACAATACCTCATCTTTTTGTATTCCAAATGTATCACACTTTTATAACCTTAAGATGGATGGGGGATCATATTTGCACAGTCAGCCAAAAAATACTCATGCAGCATCCAAAGCTACCCTTGCAGCATTCATCTGGGGCTAAAGTGCAGGAAACTTGGCCTTTCGAGAGGATATTGGTGTTTAATTGTCTGCTGAGAGACTTGCTCACAAACATGAAGCCAAATGATGAGACATAAAGACTTCTATTCTCTTTTTTAAATCCCCTGAGAACATCTTTCATTGTACTTGGCACTTCATTGGACATAGAGATAGCTCTAGACAGATGTTTACTTAAAACACATCTGTCTGGTTTTCTTCTGAGCCATTTGATGTACTCCTCGGGTGGGAGAGTCAGGGTCAAACACTCGAGAGGATACTGTATCTTAAGACTATGAAGGGAGGGGTGGCAGAAAATGCTGCATTGGTGAAACAAAGAATATAAAAAGAGTAATGGAAAAGATGCGTGGTGACGAGTGAGATACTCATCCAGAGTGATCCTTGATAAGTGGCTTGGGATTAGGTCTCTTTAGAATACATTCTAGAAACTGCTGCCATCATTGCAGAGATGACTGAAATTTGGAACAATTTGAAGAATGTGTCATAAGACAGTTAAATTAAAAAATCTGCTTTGTGTTGTAAAAAATGACAGATTTACTTTTATATATTTATTATTGCAAAATTTCACAAGATGCTACTTACGCATTTGTATTCAGTGTAGACTAAAGGAAACATCAGTGCAATGGAATGAAGCACCTAATTGATCCTGAATGACGGGAAATGGTGTTGGACCCAGACTCACTCAGAGTAGTAACATTTTCAGGAAGTCAGCTTAACTTGTCTGCTTTGAAAAAAAAAAAGAAAAGAAAGAAAGTTAGTGTGTGTGTTTTTGTGTGTAACACTGTTCTGGAGTGGTTAGAGCTTGGCGGACACACCCTGCCTTCAGCGCCAGACACTTCTCTAATCAACGCAGGTCACTGGAGCTAGATGGTTACTCTCTCTAAAGCCTTTTTAACCGGGAAAAGATGTCACGGCTTCACCCTCCGTTTGGCACGGAGCTCCATCACTTTATTCAGAGATGGGTACTGTTTCATAATCATTTCATCGTGTGCCCCAAAGAAATTTTAATATCCTGTGTCTACGGGATGAAGGAGGTACTGCTTACCGTGTTACACTGAGCGTTGTGCGGTAAGCAGTTCCAGCCTGCGTTTATGGCCAAGCTTAACTCTCACAGTAATTGCTGCTGTGTTTTTCCACTCACTCTTTGCCATAGAAAACATTAGTATTTGTCTAAAACCAAATTCTGTGCTTGATTTTCTGTGATACAAGGCACTGCTGTTACTTTATCTATTTATTCCTTAGGGTTTATAGAAATTCTAGAAGCTTTGACACTTTTCAGCACTTGTTGCTCTTTTAAGTTGTATTCTCCCCAAAGCACGGGAGCTGCAGATGGAAACTTCCCTTAATGGAGGAGGCAACGTGCACTTATGCCCACAGAGCAAACATCACATCTCTCAACTCCTCTGTAAGTATAAAGCAGTGGTTACTGTCAATCAAACACGCTTTCATAATCTTGAGTGGTGGTTATGTCATTGTTTTACCCATCTATGCTCATACTTTAGGTTTTTTTTTTTTTACATGTCATGTGGTTTTGTACTTGTTTTACTATTTGTGGGTGTTATATTACTTTTGTATGTTCTCCTTTAATTTTTAAAATGAATTTTTTTGCATATCATTAACCTGCCAGGGACTGGAGATAAAAACTAAATCTGACACATTAACACAATGGACTCAAGAGCTCATTTTAATTAACATGCATCTCCCCTTTTAAAAATAAAGCAAACAAAAACAAATGTGTGCAAGCAGTTGCATTTAAATTAATTTGTGTAATGCATGTTCTGGGGCTCTTAGCTGTCTACTGAACTGAGGTCTTCCCCTTTTTAGTATCGGTATCATCTCGGAGCAAGAGAGGCCTCAGAGCCATAAAGATGTCTCTTCCACTCCATTCATAAACGTCTGAATGACTCTGTCCTGCCCTGTTGGGACCACACAAGACTGCTCCTCAATCAGCCTTCGACCACACGATGCCATAACTCTCCAATCCTGTACCAACTCCAAAACTAACTTCAAAACTGTATTTTACATCTTAACTCGCAGCCATACAAATGTTACCACATCTCAACTGTAAAAAGAAACAGCAAGACCATAACAGAAAGCCTAGCCATCAATCTTATCTTCCTGTTTTTTTATATATGTAAATGGATATTTTTGCAATACTTAAAATATTTAGACCGGTCTGTAACTACTGTCAGCTGGAGTTTACTGGCGTTTCATGGCTGCATACAGCTACTGTTTGAGGTCTGTGCTGAAAAGCATCAAGATGAGAATGTTTCATCGTGCATGTAATTCTGGAGTCAAGCCTTTCTGCCTGTGGACAAGATTTAAAGTTTCTCATCAGCTTCCTGTGCTTTAATCTCCACAATCTTAGCAATCATGGAGCTGGACTGAATGTTTATAAAATGACGTCACCTTAAACCAAACCACATTAGATTTACCTCTGTGTGTGTGTTCCTGTGTGAAAGAGAGAGATGGAAAAAGGTAGTTCAGTGGTCAATAATGATTTACAGAAGTGAATCATGTATTTATATGACATCATCTGCACCAGTAACCTAGTAAACAGCAGACAAGTGGACAAACTGGAGCTTTTTTTAATCCATTTTATCAGATGACCCACAAACCAAATATCAGCAGATGTGGAATAATAACAGAAAGTGTTTGCTTCTGTTGGATGAGAAATTATAACTAAAACTCCTTGTGACCCGTGACTTTTAAAGTGTAAAACAATATGACATAAGTTTATCCCCGTGAAGAGGTTTATTCTTGTTTAAAATTTTGTTTGGGAGTTTAGAGCACAGGATCAGCTCATTAGCTCAAAGTTTAATACTCCGTCTCAATCATGAATATCATTTTTTGGCAAAAACTGAGTGTCGGTTCAAGTATTTTCTCCAGAGGGAAGACATGAAATGACATTACAAATGCAAGATACACAATTAAATATTCAATTTTATGATGCCCTACTCTGCTTGCATGCATTGTCACAGGCAAAGAAACTTAAAGCATTTCAATAAATTTGATACAACACCTGAAACAAATTATGTGAGGAGCTGAAAAACAGCATGACAGGAAATGTCCTTCAGTCAAATCCAATTCACCTCATGTTCACCCAATTCATGGGGGTGAGCAGGTTTATATAGCTGTGTTTGCTCAGCACAGATGAGTAGAAGAAGAAGTCATTAATCCAATGAAAAACTGAGGGCTCTACTTTAAGGAAGCAAGTTAGTCGCCTCAAAAGCCAGAAAATGGTGAGTGAAGTCCAGCCCATATCAACCTGACAAAACAGTGTCTGAATGACAAATGCCCTGTTTGCATTATGTTCGGCGACTCGCTGATGATGTTACGTGCTCCTGCTGCCACGTTGAGGGTCTGCAGAGCATCGGCCACATGTCAAGTGGGGATACAGAGAAACAGCCTAAACTTTCACATATTTATTTCTTTGATTGCGAAGAGATGCTTGGTATAGCAACAACCTCATTGTGTGTTGCTGATGGAGGACAGTTCTGTTTTACATCTGGACCGAAAAATAGAGCTGAAGGAGCGACAAATAAATACAGGGAGAAAGAGGGAGAGTGAGAGACGGGAGACAGACAACAAGAGGGAAACACATTAGGAAAGAATGACATGGCACAAGGACAAGGCGGCCATTAAAACCAGCTGACAATCCCACTGACTGATTTGGCCACATCAAAAAATGGCAGTAAGTCTCCGTCTGGCAGAGCCGAGTACGCAAGTGCAGGATAAAACGCAGAGACTGACAGCTATTTTAAGCCAATGACTTCCAGCTTCTTCTAAAACTCTACATAGTGCTGAAGAGGAGTAGGCAAACAAAAACAGACTGATTGGCCTGCGCTGTCAAACTGTTTAAAAAAGCACAATTACAGCTAAGTGTCAACAGACACACACACCTACACAGACACTTGCAGACAATCACTCTCAGACTACACAGCTAATCAGCACGGCTTCAGTGTGTAGACACAGATGAACGGTGAGAGGCAGGTGCTGTAAAAATATTTCATGCTCCACAGAAAACCATAAGGACTCTTGCGCTACCTTATAGGCACTTCCAGGATCACAGAGCTGCAAAAACAAAACACGTTACTCAAGACCTTTGTTTTTCTTTGTGTCAGACAAGCTCCAGCTTTCACCTGGAGTCTGACATGTTGTGGCACAGAGGCAGGAGGGGGGCTAATTCTGAGTAACTGGCCAAAGGTGGCTGGAAATGGCTGCCGTCCTTTGGATCAACCCTATGGTTTCTATCTTTTGTTCCACTGTCTGCCCTTGTCAGAGTCATCCTGCTGGCTTGCTCTTGGAATAGTTGGCCTGACAAAATAAATCCTAAAGAATCCCAAACCTGTGTCTGTATGCGTTTGTGGACAGCTGCACATTATTACCTGGGCTCAGTGGTGTGTAATGGCAACAAATACAATAGTAGTGTTACTTCCTGAGTTAAAGGTCTGATGTAATATATCACATGTTTGTATCAATAAGCTTGCTATGCCCAGTTAACCTTTGCCTTATTTCTCTCCCAGGAAGCGTTTAGTTCTTTGAAATATGTGATCTCTCTGACTTGAGGCCATAACATTTCTTTCTGATCACAGCTTTTTGTTTTTTGACACATCAGAGCAATGGAAGTGATTTGAAAAGACTTGAAAGTATGGTTGCAGTATGTTCGCAGAAAGGCTCTGGAATTAAACGGGCATGACACAATAACCACACCCCTCATGGGCCATGTGCCCGGCAAGTTTAAGAAGTAGCTTCAACAAACAGATGAACGCATTTTGAAGGTGTTCAGGCTTGGTAAATGTGATTGCATCAGAATTTGTCAAGTCCAACTCAATCCTCCTTCCTGCTTTGCCAATCCCTCCATGAGCCTTCACTAACACACAAAAGACACAATGATTTTAACCCCTGGCCCTGACTGATTGTGACCAGGTGGTCCTCATCACCAGTCTGCAGGAGGGATTGTGTGTGTGTGTGTGTATGTGAGCTCGCACACATACCGAGATGACTCACAAAGAATAATCTGCAAGGAATAATCACATGGAAAACCACCAACTTTCACTGGGTACACCCACTCTGACAGACGCAAATGTGATTTGGGCAGCATAAAGGAGAGATATATGAACAGACGTGGTGTGTGTGTGAGAGTGAAAGAGAGTAAGAGGTCCAACAGTGAAGTATTCACAGGTGTCTGTGGCCATTAACGTGTTTATAGCTCTGTCTCACACTCGCACAAGAATGGAAGCTTATTCCTGATGTCTGCGGTTGCGCCGACAGCCGTGGAAAATCACTGCCACAATATTCTCAGAGGCAATCAATTAAACAAAGCCTAATAAGTGCTGTCATACATCTTGAGTGGGTAACTCACTGTTAGCACAGAACCACATGCTTGCATTTACGCTACATGTCAGTGCTTACACAGACTTGGCAACAGTTTGGAAGAGTCAAACGTATATATCTGCAGTATGGGCTTAAAGTGGATGAGAGGGCTTTTGTGTGCATGTTTCCTTTCTTGTGATTTATAGTTTGTCCACAACAAAGATGAAACTAGATCCCTTTTGTTACGATTCCACCAAGGAAACGGTCATATTCATGTCATAATCCCAGGCATGCTGCAGTCTTGAGAAGTGATTTCAATGTATAGTATTCCCAATCCTGGGACAAGCACTCTGGCCTTATCGTAAATGTGGCATTCATGCTCTGAATGGACTGAAACACCATCACTGGACAACCTGGGATACAAATCATCCTTACGAACCTTTTCACTGGAACTGTTGCTAGAAAAACCGCTGGGCTGTTGTTTACTTCCTGTCATATGGTACCAAACACTTTGTGGGAAATAAACTTGGAACCATTTAATGTGTTTACATTTGAAAGGTAGAACTCTTAGACAGCCTGCATTAATGGCTTTCAAGTGTAAATTGAAAACTGTGACAACACAGAAATGTCAAGCTTGCCAGAAGCTGAACAGTGCAAATATATATATATATATATATATAGTTTATATAAGTTTATATGTATGCATATCTATATACATGTGCAAACAACTAAAGGGAAAAAGAAGAGTTTTTTTCATATCAGAAAGAGCAAAAGAAACAGAGTAGGTTTATGGGTGAAAAGAAAAATGATGATAGAGATAAGCAGAAGTAAAACACACTAAGAGAGGTATATATCCAGAGACAAACATCCATCAGAGTCAATTTTGAAGTGGACAGTGAGATAAACAAAGATCAGAGCTAATGTAACCCAGAGATTCATCTCTGAGTAGGGTTTTGGCCACAGAGAACAGCTTTCAGACCAAATGACTTCCTCTCTCCTCTCAAGTCGGCTCACTGGAGGAATCCTGCTCTGATTATGCTGGTCAACATGTTGGTGAAGAATGTGCATATAAAACACATTTATGGTCGGAGATTTCATCCTAAATTAGTGTTATTTATATCTTTGCAAGGAGACGGAATCACATTTAAAAGCTTTCCAGTTATCTGCAAAACCTCCATATTTGCTTTCATTTAATTCAGACATCATAAATTAAAGCTGAAAAGAACATTTTTCAAAATTCCTTTCAAAAAAATAACTATACTAAGTGCTTCATTTTTGATGAGGTCAGTCAGGACAGAAGGTCTTCAAAACACTGGCCAAAGCTAATTACTCACTGCAGACTGTGTGAGTGAAGACAGACCCTAATAGGTGGTAATTGTCATGTTGCAGCCTTTATTTTTAATGTTGTCAGGGTTATTACAACAGAGCCATCCAAGCCCACGGTTTTAGGTTGCATCTGTGTGTCTTCTTGTTCAGATGAGTGTGTCCAGGGGCAGTGACATCTGCTGAATAAAATATCATCCACATACAGATACACAGACATGTGCTTGCACACGTTGACACTCAATCACAAAAGCAATGTGGCTTGGGCAAGTTTTGGCTGCAGAAGTCTGCCAAAGTTCATCAATCACATTTGTAAAAGACTGTTGATTAGTGTTCCTCGATGCTCCTTTAAACGCACAGGTACATGCCCTCATGACACACACACACACACACATACCCACACACATGAAAACGCACACACAACTACTTTGACGCATGCTAAATAAAACATTGGACACTAGTAAACCAATCCTGCCCACATATGCTGAGCACAGCATGGGCAGCAAGCTGCATTGTGTTGCTGTATGACATTCTGCAGGCTTAAGTTTCAATTTAGAAAGCATGATGGAGGTCAGAGCTGCCTCAGAGGGGAAGTTACTGCTTTCCAAACTGATCGAAATCACATGGATTTTTGTCAATGCAGATTTTCTGATCACAACATATTAGTTTATCTAGAAAGTCCATTTGACTTCAAAATCAAGTCTTTTGATATGCCAGGTGATGTTCTGAAGTTGCAAAAGAACTTGGAGTACAGACTCAAACACACCCTCTCCCATATGGAGGAATGTGGCTGGAGATGAGAGGAGACGATATGGGCTTGCAAGGCATAACACAAAAAAAAAAAAAAAAAAGAACATAACCAAGTTCCTTTGGTGTTGGGAAAGCAGCTCCAAATTGCTCTTTGTTCAATGTGACTCGTTACCTTTAATTGGATAAATAAACTGTTTACAAGGCGTGATTATGCAGCACTATAAAACCCCAAAGAGAGACGGATCTGTTTGTCCTCATTGCTGATCATACTTTTATTATCCCTTACTCAGTCCAAAAGGCTTTAACACTGCTATAATGAATGCACAGTTTGTCAAGCTCTTACCATGAGGGTGTCAGGCATGACTAGTGTTAATAATGGTATGTTACAATGCTAATGACACAGAGGGGGTCTTGTGAAGCTAAAATGTTTGCCTGCGTAGCCACAGCAATGTCATTATTGCCCTGTTTAGCTAAACAGGCAGAACTGCGTAAACCCCCCCTGCTCTGTGGGAACGACACATTTTTACTTTTACTGTGAAGTTTTACTGTAAAGACTGAGAACAATGTCAATGATGCAGATGCTGAAGTAATTACTTCAAGTAGAAATGTGGTAATAACTTGGTGGGAGTTTAGGTCATTTGATGCAATGTATATTTCAACTGTGTGAACTTTCTCACTGCTCAATTGTGGATGATTACTTAACCTTTCAGTAAAAATGCCTCAGATGTGTGGGTGTGTTTTCATGTTTTTTGTGTGTTGGTATTTATATGCACTGTTGTCTGCATGCATGTGAGAAAGCATGCATACTGTACAAATGAGAGAGGGTGCTGGTTGCTGCTGATTAAACTCATGTAGTAAAGGTCTCACACATAATGAGCCGCTGTGTGTGTCATTAATTCAACTCATAAAGTTAAGGAAACAGACCACCGCGGATTCCAACATGCTGCCCTGCATGACGAAGCTGTTTTCCCAGCCACTGAGTTAACATATGGCATTTAAGTTCTTCCAAATTCAGAAGTGGAACGCTAACTTCTGTCCTGCACATAAATATTGATAAAATAAAAAGTGGAGGGGAAAAGAGCAGGGATAGCAATTTTCCGACTTGACAGCTGTGTGCAGATTACAGGCAGAGCTCCAGACACAGGTGCATGTTTGGCGTCTCTGACTCTGTGACATAGTGGTGCAACCTACCCCAGAGACACCTCCGGGTCTGACCCTGCATGATTTACTTTTTCCAGACACAGACAGAAACCCACAGACACGCATGCAGACACAAACATGTGCACATAAGTTCTTACATCAGAGGTTTCCTCTTGATTGTCATCCAGATTTTTTTATGGATGAATGGGTGATTTAATAGTTTACAGGGATCTTAATACCACAGATTCTCTGGATCCCTTGGCAGATCGTAATCCAAACTCACAGAGAGGGCTGAAATGCGGTCATCTATGTAAGGGTGCATGATGTCCTCTGAGTTCTCAATTGAAATAGTCATTGGAAATAAATCTAAATCATTTGGACTGCAGATCATTGGGTGCTTTTTTTTCAATTTTAGATTCTTGTGGTCCGTTCAGGACTCACTTTAGTCCTTACTTAGCCATAGTTTATAACCGGCCTTCAGCGTTTCAATAAGTGACTTTAAGTGAGTTTATAAGGCAGAGAAAAATTTTAAAAATGCCATGAAATTAACAATTTGTTAGTGTCCAACATACATATTTTTATTTAAATTTGATCATTTGCCTAGGTTTTATAGCAATCACTGTGTTTCACCAGTGTGACTCAAATGTCCAGGTGTTGGTGTCAAAACCAGTGTAAGAAATAGCCACTTCAGCCCCGGTGATAATCATCATAGTAAAGGAAATGTATATGCTATATGATTGCACATGATTTGTGTTTGTGTCTGAAAAAACAAGTGTTAATCATCTGTTTACGTGTCCAACAGATGAAGCTAGCGCTTTAGATTACTGCCTTGCGTCCACAATCATAGCAAAGGTAGTCCTTTTACATTCATAAAGCCTGAGTGCAAAACAGCTTACATCCGCTGGCTGAGGTTCCACCTGCTTGGAGGGCGATTGAGACTGTTTTTAAACTATAAAAATTCCTACCATTGCTCCAGAACACATTAGGCCCCTAGGGTTCGTGCTTATAACACGTCCAACCTGACCTCGAGCTGACACAAAAATTTCATTAAAAACACTTGACACACGCAAAGAGAAATTGTTGAGAAAGAGAGTCGATGAAGAAGGAAATGCTTCATTGGAGTAAATGTTGCTTATTTGTGATGGACAGGACATCAGAGCTTACATGTCACTGGAAAGAAGAACCTCTTTTGTTAAAGCGAGCATAGAACATGTTCTAAAACTTGCGTGAAGAAACTGCTTGTACACAAGAAAGTTTGTGTTTAATATGTATACACACGTCACACTTAATTCCCACCTACTTTACATTATATGTGTGTGCATGCATTAATGAAAACAAGAAAAGCTTGCAAAGTGCCATACATGGTCAGTCCCACTCACTTCAAACCTGAGAACAGCAAAGATAAAACAGACAGAAATCTCTAGTTAAATAACCAAAACTGTTTCTAACTGTATGTTGGATGTGAGCTCCAAGGAAGTTACAGTAGGGTTTGGAGATACCAGTGTTATAAACTTCTGTCACCATACTGTGCTAAAACATGCAGAGAAACAACAAATTTCAAATTTATGCCACATACAGCCCGTGGCAAAACTTATGAACAAAAAAGAGTAAAACCCCCTGACTTTTGCTTAAACACACAATTTAACATGTCATCAGTTTCAAGCAGTCCCTAAACAAATCGTGAACAATAGTTACAATAATTGAGAATCAAATAATAGAGCTGAATTTAATTGACACTTTCCCACAACAAAGGGTTTGTTTGTATGCACGAGCAGCAGTGGTTTGAAATATCCACATACACTTGGGAACAAAAAGTAAATGCTAAAAAAACAAACTGATTGCAAGAACTGTTGAGGCACAAAAACGTTGATTAACAAGGCCCCTGATGTAGAAAGCGTGACACATGAGAAGACCACCAGCTCAACCCCAACCCACCTGACTACCTGTCCATCTTTACCTGTCTGCTGAAACAAGATCCTCAGGAGGGAGAGAGGCAGACAGAGAGGGGAAAAAAAGGCAAAGAGAGGGGACCAGGATTCTGTCTATACCCATCTATTACAAACATTGTACTCCCTGCCCACTGTCCTTCCACATGCCCACCCCCTCCTACCTCACCCACCTCACCCAGGGTGTGGATCAGGTGTCTCCCTTTGAAATGTAGGATGGGATCAAACAGGAACACAGGCATTCAATGGGGCAGCCCCACTACCAACAAGACCCTTAATGGAGGATCAGCTTGACTGGGATTGGGGCCAAACGGCCTGCGTGAAGAGAATGAGAGTGAGGGAAATTTACAGCAAGGAGCTGTGCAGTGGGGCTGCCGGTGTGCACTCGAAGTGTCGGGGGTATGTTTGAGAGCTGATAGGCTGATAGGGAGGAAAGACAGGGAGGCTTCTGTCTTCTCTTTAGCGAAATGTTTGAGGCAAAGCTCAACTTGCAGACACACATCTGGAGAGGATTGGCTAATCATGGATTTCACAGTATAGAGACGTTCTAGGAATGCATTCAAAAAAGCAAAATACCAAAGGGAATATGTAGCTCTGGAACTGTCACATATCCTTACATGATAAAATAATCTGGAGACATTTTACACTAAAAATGATTGATTCCTTCAAAGATCAAAGTGTAGCCTCCATCACAGCTGCCAAAAGTCTGTGTCCCGTCACTCAGCCTCATAGTTTAAACCAAATCAGTTTGCTTTGCTTGAAGTTACATAAATGCAAGTCTTCATGGTGACGTGTGGCATGGACAGTGTCCAAAAGGCTAAACAACAATGTATTTACACGCATGTTGTTTCTGCTCTTCTCTCTCAGTCGCCCCAAGTGATTCTTTCAGATTGATATTCATGGCCTCTTCCAGTATTTCTGCTGAACTAATGCTTCTGCTAGTCTAAGCTGTAATTCAGTTATTGTTTTGTGGTCAATTAAAGTGACATGGTGCATTCTAAATTATAGCTCTGGAAAGATGAGGAGATGTAGTCATATCATGTTTTCTTTGTGATTAATGTGGAATCATGTTGCTGTTCTGTGCAGTTAGAGTTGTACTCTGTGGAAAAAATCTGTGTCTACATGTTCTATCATATATTTCATGGTAGACTGCCAAGGATCAGCGTTTATGTCTGCAATTTATTCTGATGTGTTAGTTTTTGTTCCTTTCAGCACACCTGCATGCCCAAACAATGATTGATTAAGAAAAAAGTTCACCTAATGGTGACCTTATTTGTTCTCATAGAGAGGAAAATTCTCATGCAGAACCATGGGAACAAAAAATGCCTTGTTTGTGCTTCTAAGCTTAAATTTAACCATTAGACCTGCGTGCCACACCTCAACCCTAACTTTAACTAGAACCTAATGACCACCTTAACTAGCCGTTGAGTACACAGAATTCCCTTCCAAGTAATGTTAGAGAAGCCCCAATGCTTCGGTCCTTTTGAAAATTGACCTAAAACGTTTCACTTCACTTTTGTGTTTATGCTTGTGTTTACATTGGTCTGCTTTAAAGGAAATTCATGTTGCATCGAATTGTGAGCTCTTTTTTAACTTGAGTTATTTGCATTTTAATCACTCGTGTCCATGTATGTGTGCAAATGTTTCATTTTAATTTGTGAATGATGATTTTTATACTTGTATTTTATGTCCCTTAACATGAATTGTTCTCGGCCTCACGAAACACTTAAAAAATGGAAACATGCAGATAGCAAAATGCAGTAGATGCTGACTGAAATAGTCGCCTAGTTACAAGTTTACACCCACAGTCAGTATAATTCGCTGGTGGCACTAGATGAAATGTTACAGTATCAACATTAGGAATTATCCCCTGGGAACCAAGAATGCAGTTTTTATAAAATTTTATGGCATCACATGTAATAGTTCCTGAGATAACTAAGATCTCAACCAAAGCCGAAGACCAACCAACCAGCACTGCCTTCCATAGAGTTTGACTGATGTGAAACGTGCTCACTGTCATGATAAAAAAATCAAATAAGTCTACACAAATGGAAGTACACATACACCCACAAAGAGATCTTCAACCAAAACTTAACCTTAAAATTTAAAGTTTCT
>JAQNCA010000002.1:14598041-14608449 GCA_029783725.1 Acanthurus tractus | reverse complement strand
TGTGTGTGTGTGTGTGTGTGTGTGTGTGTGTGTGTGTGTGTGTGTGTGTGTGTGTGTGTGTGTGTGTGTGTGTTTTATCCATTCATAGGTTGCATCTTTTCATTTGTTTCTTATAAACCCAACACATTTGCATTTGAATTCCTTTTGTTCCCCTGCACAACCAAAATAAAATTGTTCTTTTTAAAAATTGTATTTGTTAAAAATTATAGACCTTGCAGATAGTATCTCAGTTCACTGAATTTTGAAAGGTGAGTACACTTTGGCTTGTTCTACTTTATCTTAAAGAGCGATTTAGGTTTAGAAATGGTTTTTAACAATATAGTTAAATTAGATATTGATTACAAATTAGCAGCAGATGAACACTGATTACTACATTTACTCAAGCACTTTACTTAGGTATGTTTTTTGGGGTATTGTACTTATGTTGAGTGCTTCTATTATGTGTTGTTCTATCTTTTACTTCTAATTAACTGCTTTTTTAACTTTTTCTACTTTAGGCATGTAGAAGAGCCTACAGGGGCCAAGAAACTCACAAAAAACATAAAAGATCCTACCAAGAGTCAGTATGTGTGGTCTGTTCTGTGAAAATCAGGGTGCACCATGGCAGATTCCATGTAAGGGGACCTGCTCACTCTGTAGATCCATTTCTGTTATATCCTGGCAACAGATTTCACTGAATTTTACGCACTGGGCTTTGAAAAAAGCACTTGAGCAGTTCTGACACCTCTCAGAATACATTTGGCTAAGGCATTAGGGTCAAATTGGGGTTAAGGGGTATGGAAACACTTATGTCAGTGAGGGTCCTCGCAGGTATAGAAATTTGTCTATACATACACACATGTGTGTACTTGGCAATGATGATGTTTCTGGCAAAGTTTCATCATCTTATTCTCAGAGTTTGGAAGGAAACTTTGCACCATCAGTGTTGTTTGCTTCCCCCAGGTGGTCAGTAACGATACTACAGAGAAAAGCACACTGAGAAAAAACACGCTAGTTAAACAAAAGTGGCATCAGATTTTTCTGAAATATGCCTAAATCAGTATTTAACATGGGAACAATAAATGCGTCCATTCTAAATATTAAATCATAATCATCTATTATCTTGTACTATCAAAATCCAGGGTCACTTCTACTCCCTGTGTGGTAGTTTGAGACAGATGGCTGTTCACTGCTATCTAGATCAAGCTCCTCTATCTTCATTGATACCCACCACCCCTCCTCTGCTCTCTCAGTCCCCTGGCTCTTTCGGGCCCAGCCGCGGTGCACTTGTAATGGGCAGCTCTGGAAACCCAAACCCTCATTACCGCCCTCATTACTCGATGCTGCACAATGGGGACCTGTTTCTGGCTTTCACCCCTTCCCCAGATAAAACACACACACACACACACAGGCACACACATATACTCAAATGCACCTCATGGCCTCGTCCGTCTCTCTCTTCTTTCCTGCAGGCTCTCTCTCTCTCTCTGGTCCAAGGCCATGGTGATCAGGTGTCCTACAGGTCTTTGTCTGCTCTTTTGTGCTGGAGTACAAAGGCAGGCTGTCTCCCTCTACATCTCTTTTCTTTTGTTGTTGTCTTTTTTTTAATCCACCCACTTCACTCTCCTCTCCTCTCTCTCTTTTTTAATGTCATAATTGTGTTTTTCACAACATCACTTATGATTTTCTGTTGTTTTTTTGATCATGGGGAATAGTGTAGGACTTTCTAACTTAATTTTATGAACTTTTGGTGATGAGTACTCTGCTCAGTTCCATGAACAGACCACTAGGGAGCAGCAGTGGTTGTTATGTGAAACTTAATGGAAAATGGTGGCAGTAATAAAATTTAGGCAGCAACTCTTCTGAGTGTCATTTCGAGCCCTTGTTGCTTGTAAATCTCCAAATCAAGCTTCTTAATGGATCACAATTAATCTCTGTAGAATCATCTTGTCTGTTTTATAGCTTATCTGTTTTTGGTCTAAAAGGACAGACGTGATCTTTGAAGTATGTGGACTATGTGTTGTTAGCTACAGATGCAGATCCCTCTGGAGCCCACAATCTCTTAAAATACAGTATATCCGCATTCTTTAGGTTTCTCACAGTATCTTTGTGTATGTGTGTGCATATGTATGAGTCTATCAGTATCAGTCTATTATTGAGGGGGCACTCAGGCCCCTGTGTGAATGTAGAACTTGTTCACATTGATGCACACACTAGGCCAGCCATCTATGTTTGTCCTGTTGTCATAGCACGGCCCTCACCAGTGAAGCTTCCTAGTATTTTATGAATAGCAATGTTCTTACAGAAAAGTGGTCAAGCCTGTAAAGTCTGCTTCAAGATGATACTCATGAGCGGGAATAAGCACATAAATATTTGTGATATTTATATATCAGGATTGAGTTCAGGCCTCCCTACTCTCCGCATTACAGCAGATACAGTTTTTGAGCGATGAGCAAACTGTTATGGCTGCACTGACTAACTCATCTGATTAAAGGTCTTTTTATTTTAAACACTGGTTCCATGGCTTACAGAGAAATGGCTAAAGGTGCATTATAAGTCACAGGTGCAGGAGATGATAGAAAATGCTGGTTTCCAGACTGCAGTCATAAGGGCAAAGTGCATTCTCATTATTACCAAATGTGCATGACATCAACAAAAAGTATGTGAGAGGCTCTGTTGTAGCAGGCCAAATTTATCGATGGTTATAAAAAGTAAGTCGATTGCATAATCTGCTAAATGTCTCTTGGAGCAATTAAGATAGGTACTTGTCTCACAGCAAATAATAAAAGAAAATTCCTCACAAGTCTCTTGTTATGATAAAATGTTGATAAGATCAATCCTCCTTTTCTCTAACCAACTTAGTATGCAAGGGATTTAAGATGTATCTTCCCAAAGGCACACGACAATGTTTTTTGGGGCTTTTAAATTGTGTCTTTTTTGAGAGATTAAAGGAGGAAGTTAGCAGGATTAAACCCATGAGCAGTGTAACATTTTTAAACAGTTTTCATCACTGTGTTCATCTTTATCATTCATCATCGACATCTCCATGTTCATCTGGATCCAGGATCACAGCCACTGTAAGTTAAATCTGAAGTTTGGTAAAGATGTTTAAGTCCCTCATGAAGATTAAGACCAATGTTAAATTACCTGGATTACTTTACGAGGTAAATCTACTTCAATCTGTGAAACTGTCTTAGGTTATATGATGATTCACCTCAGCATCAGTTTGATAAACATGCTCCTCGTGCACTCAAAAATTTGATGTGCTTTTGAAGTGCCAAGAAAACACTTCACAGCAAGCACCAATTTTTTCCAACAACTGTATCTCAATTGCAGGGAGGACAAATTACTTATTTCAGCTTCCCATATCCAACATAAACAAAGGGATTATGATTAACCATAAGCATTATGAAGAAGATGGGGATTTGACATCCCTATGCAATCATCGAAACAGAAATACATTATTAAATATTGACCTCTCACAGATACTGGGGTCTCTTAGCTGCCTGTGTAGAGAAAAAACAAGGAGAAGTTGAGAAACTGCATGTCAGTTTGTGCAGTTTTTAATTAGCACAACACTGGTTTTGGTCCTTTTCTTATACTAGTTTGGACATTAATAGTATGTGACAGGGAGGTCACTCAAAGTCTTTCCTCTTTCTCTCTGTTCATCCAATTATTTTAGTGACTATTTGATTTTGATAAGTTGTTCCCGTCAAGAAATTGACTTGATTAATCAAAGAACAGAGGTTTAGTTAATGGTTAGTTTCACAGTTGTAACTCTATGGTAAACTGCAAAGACTAACTTGACTGTGCAGCTCTCATACAGAGAGACTCCATCTGGCTGCCTGAGGTGTTATTCCACCATGTGTAATCGTGGCAAAAACAAAGCTCAGCAACGTCTTACCACCTTCAGCACACACACACACACACACATGCACACACACTTACTTTCCACTCTCAAATCACACAAACACACACACAAGCGCGTGCGCACACACACACACACACAGACAGACACACACATGCTTGACATGTGGAGAAAGGATGTTTCATCGCAGAGGGTCGCCCACAATTCACGGAAAAACAGTCATGAGGGAAAGACCACAGCGGCACATGTGGACTGGTGTGTTTTCACACAGATGCTGCAGATGTACAAGGCAGGGTTAACCAGAGAGGGAAACGTTAATGAACCTGGCCTGAACTCACTGCATTGTTCGATTATTTATGACCTGCTCACATTTGGACTGAGTAAATACCTGGAAAATCAGTAAATAGTAAAAAAAGATGATAAATAAATCAAAAGTAAACCGTTAAGAAGTCAGAGGTGCACATTAAGGGACAATTTGGAGAACTTTGTGAACTTGAAGCGATTATCTGTGCCTATGGAAAAACCTTGTACGTGCGTGTGATCCTCTCTGACTGTCTTGCATACATGCACGTGTAAATGATTATGTGGCACATTTCCTTTTGTGCCACAGGCTTCTAATTACCAGCTTCTTTCCATCCCCGCGTTGCCTTTCCTAGTATGAAGTGATCACATAAAGGCTAAATTTATACATGAGCTCAATGTATTTAAGTTTCTAATTGGCATCCTAATGACTAAAGGTTTGTCAGGAAGCGTTGTGTTTCAAACACTGCTAATTGAAAGGGCAGGAAATGGTGCTTTTGTGTAAAGGAGGGATACAGACAGAGGGCGAGAGAGAGAAACAGAGGAAGCGCAAGCAAGAAAACATCATGGAATTTTTGACCGAATCAAATTGGAGGAAATCAGCTATATTTTTTAAACTTTTTTTTTACCATTTGAAGTAGATTCTTTAAGAAAACATTCTGTTTGTCATACACGTCCTCTTCCTCTCTAATACACACTCTCACACACTCACAGGCTACTGCCACATGCCTTTTACATGACTGACTTTGTTGTGTCATTGTCTTTTACAGCGTCTGCAGCTGCTCATCTGGGATCTGCATTCCTGTCAGTGACTAGCAGATGACACGTTAACATGTGTGACTGTTGTGCGAGTCGGTGTGCTTTACCACCTTTGAATAATTAGCATTTACTCACGGCTTTTAGACAAGCAAAGAGACAGAACACTGAGGGCTTGAGGACTGATGGGAACAGCCAAGAAAAGGTTAAAAAAAGGGGGGGGTAATCGTTGGAAATCTGGCTGTCCATTTATAGCACAGAATAACAGGTTTTTGAAGTTGAGGGGACATACAGGGACAGCGCCTGTTCCAGCAGAGCGGGACTGTGCCATGAGGTTGCCAACCTCTCTTTCAACAACACTTTTATTTTGTCCTCAGCTGTTTCAAATGCACCACAACCAACTGCTATCTTCTTTCAACTCCTGAGTTACATAACAAGTGAATACCTTTCTTTCTTCCACTCGTCCGTTCTGTCTGTCTGTCTATCTCTCGTTCTCCCCTTCTAGCCACATCCCTCTCTTTTGTCACGCTCTCCACACCTTTGTCAGCCCCTTTTTCTTGTTCTCTCTCCCTGTTCTAATCAGTGCCTGTAGTGAATAATTCACTCAGTGCAGTGGGGACTGAAGTTCTTTGATTGGCAGCTTAATTCTCCTGTCTGTTACATTATTAACATACTTCTATTGGGCATTGTTGCCATGGTAAAGGCCATTAAAGGCCAGAGGAGAGTCAGCAGTTTAATGGAGGAACTGATCCTACCAATCACATGCCATTCATCTCTTCCCCGCCTTCTATCCCTCCATCTTTGATTTCACCTATCCTTTCTTTCCCTCTTTGGTATGGTTTGTCCTCCTGAAGGTCGCTGCTTGGCAGTGCTACACAGGGCTGAACAAATGAGTTTCAGGTGGCCTTTTGATGTGTCTTTAGTTAGTCCGCTATGAAGTCAAGTATGTTTGATGTGTCTTTGTTGGCCAGTGTGGACACATATAATGTAGAGGAAAACAAACAGAAAAAAAGATTATTTACTTGCTAAAGAAATAAAAGGAAAAGGAAACTTTGCAGCTGGCCTCAGCTCAGGGAGCTTTATAGCACCAATCAGCTCAATACTTTGGTTAAACTGTTTTTGGTTCAGTTTCAACACATTTTTGGCTGCAGTGGATGGCTGTGCTGGGTTAAAAATAACAAAAAAAAACAAAACTATAATGTATACTGACAGCCCAACACTAAATGAGAGGCAGCCAGATTAAGCGACTAGCTAGTTTAGCATTCACCAGATAAAGAGCCAGATATTTCCCTCCAGAGTCAGTGCAGACCAAAAGCAGAACTAAAAGGAGAAAATATCGGAGAGTAAATTTTGTAAAATCTCCAAATGAACGATAATGTTCCATCCTGCTGGATGTAAACACAAAATTGGCATCAGCTAAATCAACTTGAAAAGTGATAATATATCAGGGTTTTAGTTTGCAGTTTGTTTCTGCTGCCTCCAAGTGATCAAAAAGGTTAAGTGCAGGGTTAAAAAGTGCAAAGAAATTTTTAGGTGTTTACTTTTACTGAAAAAGATGTGCATTTTTAAAAAAAAAAAATAAATAAATAAAAACATTAGGAGTACATAACAGACTCTGTCTGTTGCAGAATACAGCATCCGACTGTAAAACAGAATCAACAAACACTTGTTGCAATGAGTATACAGCATTACAGTGAAGCTGCATTAAGAGCCAAGTCCCCAATCACCTGTACACCCACTCTGTCTCCCCTGGGCTCTTTAAACTGAGGTGTACTTCCCCCCATATAACCTATGGAGCCCTTTAGCCGCTGTGTAATGATGTAAATGGGGTCAGGCAGAGAACTGACAGTGAGAATTATGACTCTGAGGCCTCTGTTCCGCTAAATGCATCTGAAATTACTTCCCTGAGAACAATCACAGTCCCTGCAGCTTCAGTTCCCCTGTGCCTAAGACTGCTTTTTTAAAGAATTTCGAACACGGGTCTTCCCTTAGGATAAACATCCATATGAACACGTATGGATGCATTAAACCAAGCGCATCCGCAAGAGCACATTAAGATATGCACACACACACACACAAGATGCATCCAGGATAAGCCTGGGATAGAAAGAGGAGAGGATGGGGTGTGAATAAATTGAAGGTTGGAGGAGAAGAAGGATGAGAAATGGAGGACGGATGGTAAGGCACAATAAAGGACAAAATGACATGAGGTTTCATAGAGATTGAGGACACCGTACCTGCAATGAAATTGAGACTTAACTGTGCCAATGTCATTCAGTTTATGAGCTGTGTGAGTGAGAGTATGCCTCTGTGCATTGGTGTGTGTGTGTGTGTGTGCGTGTGTGCGTGTGTGTGTTTCCTTTTTTTCCCTGAAATTCAATTCACACTGTTTCACATCCCCCTAGATGCCTGAGGAGGTCATCTGTCAAAGAAGCTGGAGAGGTCTGTGGTGAGTGACTTATCTCCTCAGCATGTATGTCTACGTGCATCTCTGTGGGTCTTTGTGCAGCCGCTTTTGTTTGCTCTGATTCCTCCACTTGCTCGGGCCTTCTGCAGTCTCAGTGCTATTAGCCCTTTGCCCTGTTCTGAAGGGGAAGACAGAACAAAAATACCCTGTGTACTTACCATAACTTTAGACTTTTTGTCTTATCCTGTCTTGTCTTTTTTGTCTCCTCTTGCTGTCTTTGCTCTCCGTGCCTCTTCTTTCTTCCCTGTCTGCCTCTTCTTTACTCTTCTCTTCTCTTCTTCTGTCCTCCTCTTTCTCTGAATAGAAATAACACTGGGTCCCAGGACAGCAGCCTTTAGTCCACTAGAGGTGAGTGAAAAGCACAGATGTACTGACTTTATAATCTCTAAATGATGCCACTTACTAAAATAGCATGCTGGAGTCATTATCTTATAAGTTGTGAGATTGTTTTTGAAGTTTTTCTATTTTTAATAAAGTGTCTAACTCTCAAATAATTTGAATTATTTGAGCTCGGAGTATCAAAGTCTTGTCATTACTGCAGCATGAATACCTCAGGAGAGATTTGTACATCTCTCCATAAAGGGACAAGTCATTTGACTGCAAAAGCCGACAGTAATCACATAAGTGCACACATGGATGTGTGCATGTGTGTATGTGAATGTGTGCGCTTGAGATAATCATATCAGCAGCAGCTTTTATGGAAAGCTGTGAGAAATTGGGTTAGTTCTTTCATCACATTGTCTCTCTCACAACAGGGAACAGAAAGCTTGTTTTTCTAATTAGCGAGCACAGGCACACAATGTACCGAATGACAGAGAGGGTTTCAAAAAAGAGCAGTTCCAAGACAATTTAAAAATGTTTCCCCGTTTAATTATTTATTTTTTAACAAAAATACAGGTTGGCAACCTGTTGATTTATCTGTTGCAGAACCAACAAAGCAGCAACAGTAACAGTCAGTTTGACAGACATATAGCTTTATGCTGATGAAGTATTGTAATAAAGACAGTCAGGCAGTTGAACAGACATCTGTGGAATAATAGATGAGTTTGTTCTCCAGTAAAACTCAAGTTGCATGACGGCGATGTAAAAATGGGAATTAACTGTCAAAATTTCCCCCTTAAAACATTCCAACTGCAGATACAGTTTCCCAATATTCCAGTTTTATTGTAATTAGAGCCAGACCTTCTTGTCCTTTATTTCCATTGCATAACAGAGGAATCACTTTGAAAAAAATGCCTGCAGTAGTCTGATAGATGTGTGTCTCTTCTTATTGTGTTTTAGCATCATTTAAAAAAAAGGAGTTAATGTTTTGGCATGAACATCCAGTTATTGAAGCTGTGGCTCAATGCGCTATCATTCAGTCAATTGTGTTGTATTTGTTCCACTGAGCTTGATGGTAATGTTTTATCTTAATACCCTGTTTTTCACTGTTGATCATAACTTGCATTGTTTTACTTTTGAACACAGTGATGTATCAGTGTGTCACTGATCACTGATGTTTTGTATTCAAATATGCGCTGAATGAATTCTGACATGCTGTCCTGCCTCTAAAATTTAGAATGAAATTTCTCTGAGTTGTTCAGTTTGTAGGCGGATTGATTGGATCTCATTTGTACAGTTTTATTCTCCTAGTTTATGAATAAAATTTTAAATTCCCTCTTGAAAGCAACAATACGCCTCTCATTTACAAAAAAACACCCTTTCACAAAGCCTATGTGTAATTGAACATTTGATTTAGAAAAAAGCACAATATAATGTGTTGCAGCTGGGAAAAGGTTGCTACAAATACTGACAGCAAGGTTCATATGACACACTCACATTTAAATGTGTGTTCTCTGTTCAGAAGGGCAGAGATTTCTAAATGCCAAAGCTGAATAATTTATTAAGGCAACACCTTTCAATGAGGCCAGTGGTGTGGGATGAAGACGGATGGAAAGAAGATGAGTAAATGAGTGGTGAATGACTGAATGGTGATAAGGAGGACACTAAGAGTGATTGAGGGGAAAACATTTGAGGACAACGTGCACACACACAAACAAGAGCTGCAGTAAAGTAGCTGCATTTGTGTGTGTGTGTAACTCCACATTCCTTGTCTGGACATGTATTGACGGCAGCTCAGGAGAACTGCTGATATTTGGTGTGTCTTGAGTCAGTCATGGCATGCATGTTAATCTGCAGGGGTTGAAAGCCCCTCAGTGACCAAAGACATGCAGCTGTTCTACCTTTTCTCAAGACTGTTTGTTATGGTATGTCTGTATTGTTTCCTTTTTTTGTAAACTACTTGCTTTGATGCACTGTGCATTAAAATATTGAAATAGATTATAGACATGATATAAAACACTGATCCATTGGAGGAAGACAGCTGTAAAAGTAAAGACCAAAATATTACAAAAACACATTAAACCTTCTACCTGGACATGTCATGTAAAGAGGCCTTCATTTTCATCCATTAAGGCTATGAGGTCAGGTGTGACCTGAGGCCAAACCATTTTGGTGTGATCAGTCATTAGGGAAACTGGAGGGTATGTGCAGATTAATTACGCTTTTACTTAGTTATTGTGTTTAGCACCTAAAAATATTCCAGCCGCTGTATTGCACATAACTGCTGTTTTTAAAAATACCCTGAATATGTCCAGGTATAAAGTTGCAGTGGTCTACTTGTGAACAGGAAACTGAAATGTGTTCAGTTTTTGTAAACCACAGGGGTCCTTGTGTTATTGCAGCCAGACGTTTCAGCGGGGGCAGAGTTTCAACCTCTGACCTGATGATACCAAGTCAAACAGTGGGCCCCTGGCCAGAATGGAGAGATCATCATCCTGAATCCTGTAAACTTATTTTCACTTTATAGAATGGAGAAAACTTTCCACCAAGCAAGTGTCTAGCAGCAGCAGTGAATCCATGCTAATTTCCATTACAAGGCCCCAGAGATTTAATCTGCAGGACAAAAACTGCAGAAGTAGAGAGCTGAGGTCCAAAACTTTACCAAACAACAAACAAGACTGTTATAGGCAAAGGTCTTTTGTTTATTTATTTATTTT
>JAQNCA010000002.1:14583059-14594545 GCA_029783725.1 Acanthurus tractus | reverse complement strand
GTCCACTAACCACAATGAGAGATGCACATAAGTGGCGAAGTTAGTCTCAAGATAAACAAAGTACAAACATTGGGTACAAACACAGGTTGATCTTGTCTGTAAAATCACGTCCTTGTCTGTGTTTGTGCAACCACGTGTGGCGGTCCACATGCGTGTTTCCCCTGCGCACCCACAGACAGTTTGTTTATCTCTTTGTCTCCACACAGCGTGCAGAGATGATCATCTGGCTCAAACAATAACAGAGTGCCACAGCCAGCCAGGCTTCAGCCTAGTTCCTCCCTCTCCCCTCACCCCTTCTCCCCCATCGCTCTCCTTGTTGCCGGGGTTACAGCAGGACCTGATGCAGCTTCTGGCCAGTCAGGCTTTGTTCCAAAGATGGCCCCGTCCTCACTCCCTCTCTGCGTCTCCTCCTGTCTGCCTCCTCTGTGCCTGTGTGTCATGTACAGCTGCACTCCAGCCCTGATATCTATAGTTATGCTAATATGAGCAATTGATTAATTAGTCCACAGACACATGCAGGTGCTTGTCCATATGGACCCCCTCATTATTGTTAATATTCAGATTACAGCACCCCTGTGTGCTTTTACTGCTAATGTGTGTGAACATGGAGAGGATGTGGGATAGATGATGGCATGTCACTTGCTGAGTAACAGGAAGACGCTGCTTGTAAAGAGTGGAATGATTAGAGTCTGGATCTAATAAATCATATTTATTAGTGGCAGATTTAATTAGCTGTCTGGAAGGTAATAACAGAGACGAGTGAATAAGGTTGTCATCCCATCTCAAAATTGCGCAACATAGTTATTTTTATTTTACATAGATTGACATTTCTCTCAGAAAAAAAAATTCAGCACTTCTAAAAATGTTACTTTACAAACTTGGGCTTTCTATGTAAACCCTACTTGGCATGACTCAATCACCATATAAATTAGATTCCTTCTGCTTTTCTCTAGTGAATAAAAGATGTCTGCCTGCCTGTCTCTTACTTTCTCCGACATTAGTCCTGCTGTCCCCTGAGGCCTCTCCCAGGGAATATAAGCAGAGACGCATTTAAACTTTTTCCACAGCTTGAGGGACATGCGATCATGTGACGTTTATTTTCAGAGCCAAACTCACATTATATCTCAGTACCATCCCCTCACAACCTTTAAACAGTTTTCCCATCCTACAATAAAGCCTAGCATTGAGATTTTCAAGGGCGGATTGAAAAGTTTTGTGCTAAAATTGAAGAAGATGAGCAATACACTATTATACTTTTTAAAAGCCACGTTAGCATGAACATTTGGATTCAAACTTAAATAACAACTTAAATTGTGGATTAACATAAAAATTACATACACTGCTGAATCTCACTGGTTTTCATTAAGCCCTGAAACTTCAGCGAGCACCACTAGTAGGTTGATCTCACTGACTTTTGTAAAACAATATTTTTTTCTCTGCAGGCTGACTTTTGTAGTTTTGCAGCAAAATGTTGCAACAACTGTAGGCTGGATTGCCTTCACATAGACAAAGTGGTGTCTCAGGATAAATCATGATAACTTTGGTGATCCTCTACCTTTTCATCCTCAGATAAAACATTAAATTTGTCCAACTTTTAAATCAACAACATTTCCATCAGTCTAAGAACTGCATGTTGGTATGCAATAACAGGTTTTTTTTGTTAACCCTGCTTGGTATGACTCAATCACCATATAAATGAGACTCCTACTGTGTTTTCCTTGTGAATAAAAGATGTCTGTCTACCTGTCTCTTACTTTCTGTGACTCTCTGTCATGAATGCTAACATCATGTTAGCATGACCTTAGCATTGAGCTTAAGGATCCACTGTGCGTATAGACTTTCAAAGTCACTAGTGTTGCTTTAGACTCTTGTTTCCTAGTACAGTCAGCTTTATTAAGTAAGCAGAACAAGAACTTGACATTGCATTGTTGTTAGACCTATTGTGAAGACTAGAAAAAAAAACTCCCAAGAACATCCTGTGAAGAAAGACACTGAACAAGCACTGGCTGGTCCGGATGGGCAGCAGCACAGACTAATTAGATACAAGGAAAGCAAAGAAACAAACAACAAGCAAAATAAATACTCCATTACAGCAGTAGCAGCAATATTATGGTGGGCAATAGTGAAGCAGACGCTAGTAGCTTTTATAGGGATAAGGCTGAGACACTTTTTCAGAGAAATTAATGGTTATGTAGTTTTTTTTTTTACTGAGGTCAATGCCTAGAACCACACTTAAATACTGGCTAGTAGGTAACAGGACAGGTTGCCAGATACGTAATCCCTTTATTCAGTTTTCCCCTAAAGACATTAATATCGACCATTTTCCAGGAACTGTGCAAAAGGAGGCTGCTGTGCATCCCTCACAGAAGATCCAAACCAGCCTATTTTCTCAAGTGCAACCAGATGTCCATGACCTCAGCCAGCTGAGCTATTCTTCCTGCAAAATGACCCACTTCCCCCTCACATGCTCTTTAGGTCTGTTTCAATGCCTTTCACTCAGCAACATTCCAGTTTGAGGCATTCAAGTGCAATGCGCAAGGTAGCCTAATTTCGTAGGTTAATAAGGGAGTTGGGGTGGTCCTATATTTAACATGGAGAGTGGAAACCACATTAAAAGGCCCTTTGGCTGTCCCGGAGCTCTTTCCCTGTGGACCAACTGGCCCTTTTTAATACAGACAGTTTCAATGTGGCCTCAATAAGAAAACAGACTACAGTGAATGAAGCAGAGTCACAGTAATGGTCCTCACCAATCATTTACATTTTGCCTATAGGTATAGATTTATACCCTGTCCATGTGCTACTTTAAAAAGGTAGCACATGGACTTAGAGCAGGGTTGTAATCATCACCTTAGCCTTTTTTAATTTCTCTCCCTCTTTTTTACAGTGTAAAAATAATGTGTATTTCCACGTTAAAAATCTGACTTAATTAAATTAGTAAAATATCATCAACAAAAGGTTCTGAAAGTACACAAATAAAAGTAATCATTATGTAGCAAAATGGCCTCAGTCAGAGTTAAATCATCCAAGTTTATATTTAAGGTTATCATAGCTAATGCATAAATATGTAAGAGTCAGATCAGTTGGCGCTCATTTTGTTTGTGGCTGCTGGTTTTCATTCCAATCAAGAACTCGACTCATCTAGCCAACTGATCAAAGTGTTCAATTGATTAGTGTAAATAAATTTATAGTTTAAAATCATTCTTGGTGTTGCCATTATACTAAAATTTGACTACTTTACTATTCAAAATTGATGCTTGATACCTATCTGTCTCATCTTTGTGGAATTTTTGGGTCAGTTGAAAAAAAGCTGTAATGGTGGACTGACTGGTGGTTCACTGGTGGTTTCACTTAAACTTTATTATTATTATAATAAGAAGACACGATGAGACAAATGGACATACAGCATGCTGTAGCTACACCATTAAATTAAAGAGTTTACAAAATATATGAATGATTAAATTGAACTATTTTGTTTCATACACACTGGGCCTGATTGTTTAATCTAAAGTTATATTTACTGGTTCACATGCTAATATGTTATGAACAATGTACCTCCCCTGCACAGTGCAGTATTTAAAAAAAGTTTCAAAATAACAAATTAGGATTTTTCTTTGTAGGACATTTTTACTGAGAGGTTCCTTCAGTCACCCCATAGCATTGATATCTCAGCTAGGACATTGTATTTACTGTGGGAAATGTGGGAACGACTCTTTTTTGCATGTTCTTGCTGACATAACTGAGTCAACATAGTTTAAAAATGACATATAGCTCATATCTATGTGCTATTTATCTATGTAACAGTTTTAAAAGGCACCAAAATGAGACCCCCACATGATAGTAGCTTATAACGTTGTTGGCTTTGGAACTTACATTTTCAAGTACACTTGTCATGCTTTTTATGATGTCTCTGTGACCATAAACCCAAAACGCGCCTGATTTGGCTACTCTACTAGTCCTGCCACCTGGTGGTCATTCAGGAAAAAAAGGTTTTGCTTCTCTATCATTTGCACCAAAGACCAACAACAAGTACTGAATGTAATGAAATCATAAAATTAAACTACTTTTAAACAAAAAGTGTTAAAAAATTTCCATATTTCAAAATACCTTGCCACACTAATCTGTGGCACTCACTGGTAATGTACAGAAAAGACAATGTGAGCAAATTTAACATCTCACTTTAGGGTTGGGCCTCTGATGGGTCCTGTTGTGCTTTTGTCAAAAGTTAGGGCAAACCTGCAGGGAATAAAGATGAGTAAATTCAATATTCTCACAAGTACAAGCACAGGTTTGTGTGTGTGGGCATGTAGGGATGTGGGCGCATGTATGGTTGGGTGTTGCCATACATTGCCCCTGTTGATGGGAGGCCTCTCGGATTAGTTCAGTCATCTGATGCTTATTTAATTTAATCTGGAGGAAGCAGATGCTGATGAGCAGCAGATACAGTCATCCCTCACAATTAGCCCTACGTCTCTCTCCTCCTGTCCTCCTTTTTGTTCTGTGTTCCTACCACTTGATGATACGTTGTCAGAGAATGTTTGCATGCGCAACTGTGGCATACTGAGTATAAATTTAAAATAAAGAGTGTGAGCATTTACAGGGTTGACTCCATCTGTTCAAGACATCAGAGGAGCTAAAAGAAAGCTGCTGATGGGTTTCTGACACTATTTGATATTTTCTTTGTTGTGCAGATTTATCTTCTCTCTCGTTTTATTCTCAGCTCACATATCCACCACCAACCACCCACCTACACCTCCACACAGAGAAGCATACACAAGTGTTTGGCATTGGCAAACTTATGAGGACCGTCTACTGACTACATTTATCCACAGACCCTAAAGCAGAGACTCTTTGTAGAGGTGAGGACCAGCACAATGTCCCCACCTTGACGGATTGTCCTAATTTCCCCTAACTTTATGGAGACATATGGTGTAGATACACACACTCCACACACTACCCATACAAGTGGTCAAGTTTACATGTGGAAAAATCTCTAAATAACGGAGCAGGCTACATTTTCCATAATGAGTTTTTCTACTTGAAACATCGTCACTGAGGCAAATACAACAAAAGTTTACAGCTGGAATTGAGCCCGGGGCCTTACTGTTCATGGTGGGTGTGAGCCTTCAGGCCAAGGGCAGCTGAAGTGAAAAATAATTTAATGGAGCCAATAAAACACATTTTGAACATTATTTAAGAGTTGCAAACTTTCCAGAATCACTCAGGTCAAAATCTGAATAAAAGTAGAAACAACAGCATTAATGATCTGTTTTGTTGGGTATCTACAGATTGCAGATGGCAGCAGGGGCCGTGAAAGACTCCTCTGACCTCTAGTTTGGTTTTTTTTTCCCATCAGGCTTTACTGTTGTTACTGTTGAGCTTTGTCTCCTCCCACTCAGGTTGACTTAATCAATGAGACAGTTTCTGCCTGCAGGAGACTTCCACCACACAAATATTTTCGTAAAAAGAAAAAAAAAAACAGCTTGGTCTCTGGCAAATTTCCCTGTTTTTACATTTCAGCACCTCGGACAGCAGCCCCCAGGGGCATTGCATCAGAAAATCCCTGCAACCAATGTCCCTGGACAGAGAAAGTAGCTATAATTAGCAGAGGAGGCTGAAAAAATAACTGATGACTAAGAGGATATTTTTTGGTCACTTTATTTAGTGATACCTTTTGAATCATGTCTAGCTCTTCATAGCAATGCAATAATGACATATCTCCTTTTTTGCTTTTTGTATTTAAATGATAAAATGTGGGATCACTTGTCTAAGATCTACAGTTTCAGGGTTTGTTACTTTTAGGAATGAATATCACGATATTCAACTCATAAGAAACAAATTAAATGGGACAAGAGTGCATTTGGTTGGATTGTGTGACCCTTGCTTTGTTTTTTAACCTTCTCACGTGCCAGTTGCCACTTTGGGAAACAATCATCAAATTCGATTTCCAATAAGACACCAATCATCCGAGCCATTGTTTTTTTGAATACCATTAATAACCAACTTTACATTATTCGTTTTCCAAACGTTTTGAATCTTGCCATGACACACCCAGTTCGTTTCTGGATAAACAAAAAAATGTCAAAAGGTTGTGCGTAATGTTCTGTCTTGGAAAGAAATTAGGATCTGACATATTTATGAGCTGCCTATTGAAAATGTCCTAAAATGCCCTATCTGTGGCCAATGACCTTGTTTAAAAAGAAGACTGATTTGACTCGCCCATGTAAGTGTGTGCGTGCGCTTAAGCGCGTGTCTCCAAGACGGAGAAAGGGGCAGAAGGAGGCGGGCACGCCCAGACGATGGTGTTGAATGGCGCCCGTCTGTTGCTTTTGTGTATATCGATGCCTCCTGCGATTGGCGGAGGATAGGGAAAGGTACCCATCGCTGGCGCGCCGTGGGCGGGTGGAGGACCTGTTTATAAACCCAGATCTTTCTTTGTGGGCGGGGACAGCAACAGTAGAGAGTGAAAGTAAAGCAAAGACAGAGAGTGAGAGAGGGAGACGGTGGAGGAGACGAGGTTGTGGCGGCGGCTGAGGTTGACCGGGGTTCGCATAGGGGGCGAGGCGGCCGCCCCTGTATGCGTCTTCAACCGCGCATGGACGACCACCTCAGCCTCCTTCAATCACCCCCGCCGAGCGCAACCAAAACCCGCGGCGACAATCTGGTGAACCACGGATACACCGAGACAGAAGCCGACGTGATGACGGTTGTGGCTTGTGACAACATGCTGGAAGAGTCGGCGGCTCTCCCGGGCCACCACTCTCTGGATCGATATGAACCGGACCACGAATGCTGCGAGAGGGTCGTCATCAACATCTCAGGGTTACGCTTCGAGACACAGCTCAAGACTCTGTCCCAGTTTCCAGAGACACTGCTTGGGGACCCCAAAAAGAGGATGAGGTACTTTGATCCACTTAGGAACGAGTACTTTTTCGATCGGAACCGACCCAGCTTTGATGCGATTCTGTATTACTACCAGTCTGGTGGGCGCATCAGAAGACCTGTTAATGTGCCCATTGACATTTTTTCTGAGGAGATCCGGTTCTATGAACTGGGTGAGGAGGCAATGGAGAAGTTCAGGGAGGATGAGGGCTTCATTAAAGAAGAGGAGCGGCCGTTGCCAGAGAATGAATTTCAAAGACAGGTGTGGCTGCTGTTTGAGTACCCCGAGAGCTCGGGTCCCGCACGGGGCATAGCGATAGTGTCTGTCCTGGTCATTCTCATCTCCATTGTCATCTTCTGCTTAGAGACTTTGCCGGAGTTCAGGGACGAGAACAGGGATCCGATCACCATTGCCCCTTTGATAAATGGCACACTCCCTTATTTCGTCAGCCCCTTTTCAGACCCGTTCTTTGTGGTGGAGACGCTGTGTATCATCTGGTTCTCATTCGAGCTGCTGGTGCGCTTCTTTGCATGCCCGAGCAAAGCCACGTTTTCCAAAAACATCATGAACATTATTGACATTGTGGCCATCATCCCCTATTTCATCACCCTAGGCACAGAGCTGGCGGAGAGGCAGGGAAACGGACAGCAGGCCATGTCATTAGCCATTCTGCGCGTAATTAGGCTCGTTAGGGTGTTTCGCATATTCAAACTCTCACGTCACTCGAAGGGGCTTCAGATATTGGGGCAGACCCTTAAGGCCAGTATGCGTGAGCTGGGCCTGCTTATCTTCTTCCTGTTCATTGGTGTCATCCTCTTCTCCAGCGCTGTCTACTTTGCTGAGGCAGACGACCCTGATTCGGGTTTTAACAGCATTCCGGACGCATTCTGGTGGGCTGTCGTCACCATGACCACCGTGGGCTACGGTGACATGCACCCTGTGACAATCGGGGGAAAGATAGTTGGCTCTCTGTGCGCCATCGCCGGTGTGCTGACCATCGCCCTGCCTGTGCCCGTCATCGTCTCCAATTTCAACTACTTTTACCACAGAGAGACAGAGGGCGAGGAGCAGGCACAGTACCTGCACGTGGGGAGCTGTCAGCCCCTGGCAGACACAGAGGAGCTGAGGAAGACCCGCTCCTCTTCCTCACTCAGTAAGAGCGAGTATATGGTGATAGAAGAGCACGGGATCAACAGCGCGTTCAAACAGCAGCCCAACTTCCCCACCACCACGCAAAACAACTCGCAAAATTGTGTGAATATAAACAAAAAGATTTTCACCGATGTGTAGCCACTTTAAGAATCATGGCCCTGAACACAGGAGGAGGGGGGAGTGTGTCAACACAAAGCTGGTTCTGTCGTTGCGCACCAGCGTGTGGAAGCAGCGGTAGATCAGATAAAGAAAGAAAGGAATAAAAAAGAGAGAGAGGAAGAAAGAGCAAACCCTGTCTGTTCAGAGATGCTGCTTTGTGCTCCATTCAAAGAAATCAGGATTTTTCATTTCAGTGATCTGAATTCATAGTTCTGTATGGTTCCATTCGCGCTTGGAGAGAAAGAGCTCCTTAAAGTATTAGGCCAACTATTCTTCTCTGAGTGAGGGAATTGACCTGTTGTGCATTGTGCAATAGCCAAAATAATATAACAACAGGTAGTAATAGAAGCTTTATAACTGTGAAAGATGAGTATAAATGTGTGCCATTCGAAGGACACTCACATTGTATTAACATGCGTTATGAGTCGTGATTCAGTCAGTCATAGGCTATGTATAATATCCAGAATCATTTAAATATGTGTGTGTGTTTAAACACATGTGATGTCTGAAAAAAAACACAGTTCTGCATATATTATTCAATTAGACCGTTCTGTGCTATTTGCCTTTATTGTGCGTTAAAGTCTAGTCTAAATGCTACTGTCTTAAAAAACAAAAAAAAGATAATCCCTTATAATTCCTTGATATGGACTGTAGGCTATTTAATGCGTGAACGGCGCCATGTAAACACTAGGACCAGCCAGTGCCTCATTATCGGTGCAAGACACACGTGAGAGAGGAAAACACAACGCTCTTTCACGCACACACACAGCGATCAAAGATGGAGCGTGCTTCTCTTTGGATGCCTCAAATATAGCCCGCTGTGATGCAGTCTCCATGGTGACGGTCGTTTCCTCGGTAACCCCGGTCACCGTTGCCATGGCATCCTTGTTTCCACAGTAACCTCCCAGATGGCTTGGAAGCTTTATTGAAGATGCTCATCTTAATAGCCTGTCTCCGGCCTCTAATAAGACATTTTTTGTCGTTACACTCTGCGTGCGTAAAATTCAGGTCCAAACACGCCCCTAACCCAACAAGCTCGCCCAGTGACTTTAAGATTGACACAAAAACAAATTGGAGTGAGAAGGTCTGTTTACAAATTGCCACCATGAACTGAAAATGAACCGGGCACAGCTCAGAGAGGGGATACGCCGGGAGTGGCTGACGGAGAGGGAGCGCGTGAGGAATTATGAATGAACCGGGACTACATTGTGTCTGGCTGTCTGGGGTGCGTTATTGCGGACGCTCAGCAGAGGCTGCTGTGCTCCCACTAATAAAACTGGTGAGTTGTGAGCGCTGTCGTGCCTCTGTCTCCTTGTGAGTTATCTCTTTACCTATAGCCGTAAAAAACAGTATTGTACTGTATGTAGATTGACACAAGTGTTTTATAGACTTGTCAATTCAGGCAGGTCAGTGCAATCTGGAAACTGATAAGAGAACCCACTTGAAATTCCACTCAAAGGTGCAGGTTTAAATAGTTCCTTATAATCCTTACAATGGTTTTTTAATTAATATCCAAACGTAATGCAAGTAAAGGGGCAGTGTTTTCTCATTAAGTGGGATTTTGACTTTTATAAATACATAACAATATGCCTGTTTGTCACCAGTTTCAGGTTTGTACATGTTAAGACCTCCATCAGCTGCGCAAGTGTGTGGTCTTACAATTTGTGTAATGGGCTTGATGCTCTTGCAGTGTTCCCTGGATGTCTTTAACCTTCAGCTGACTTTGTCCATAAAAATGTATAAGGGCACCAACAGTGTGTATCCACCCAGCTTGTCTCGGGACTGCCCCCTAGTGGCCATCATCTACTTCTAGAAAAACAGAGGCTCTTACCTGCTTTGTGACCTCCTTTTTCTTTTTCATCAAAGAGACATAGAGGTCATATAACTCAAAGTGATCAGACATCAAAATCACACACTGTACAGAGTTGCTAGTAAGACAAAATCTAAATAAAATCTCTTTCTTCATTAATGTTTAAGAAAGAAGATTGCTCTCTCATGTAGGTGGTTTATTGTGCTTTTCTTTTGCTAAATCAGTGACTTATCACTTGCACAGTTCAAACACTTCATATGGCAGAGGCAGTGAATTCAGTTTATAAGATCCATTAAAATGAATTTGTCTCAGCCTCTCCCTTGCCTTTTTTTCTTGTGCCTGCTCATCTTGCTGCACTGCTATTCCTGCAGATATATGTCCAGATTTATGCTCAGTGTGCTCCCTCACTCACATTAATCTAACTGAAACACAGACGGGAGTAAAAAGGCAATAAAATTTTAAAAAAGGCAAGATAGGGGATCTATAATGCAAGCAAATATGCTCTGAATCCAGTCTAGCTGTGTGTGCACGTGTGTGTAGTACATTAGTAATATGTATATCCCTCCAATTCATGGTTGAATGATCATTAGGACGGTCTCATTAGCTGGCTTACCCTACAGGCAAAGTGGGAGGTCCCACAGAATGACCTCTTCATTGATTAGTCCTTTCCAATTTGACCCCTGACCTTGACTTCATATTTTGTCAGTGAAAACCTCCATGTTGGTCATCAGTAAACGGCCTGCTCATCTCTCAGGCCCCATAAAAGCTCCAGCGAGGGGAAACACTGGTCTATTGATCAGTAAGCGAAATATATTATGGAGGAGACGGGAGCTACTTGTTTATCATCTAACTAGATTGGTCAGTCTGGCAGCTATTCTCATGGCACCAGCCGGATGGATTGTTGAGACAAAAACAAATACATAATCCAGTACTGTACACTGCACGCTCCTTTTTTCAATCCTTAGTCTGTCTGCCTCTACCAATGTACATCTCCGCAGTTCACTGTAGTTTTACATTTGTTTCTGTCACAGACTAATTGCCTCCTCTTACCTCGGCTCCTCTTTCTTTAAGTTTACTACAGCAAAGGCATTTAGTTGATGCTCTTACACAGGACAAATTACAGTAAGTAGGCTATTAGGATGCACATCTGCATCACCTAAAGACAGCTTAATGGCAAATAAAGCTGTCAGTGGGGACAGTTCGAGAGAAACTTTGCCCTACATGTTACGGGATAAACTGTCTTATCCGAGAGTTGCCTACTTCTCTCTTCTCCTTTCCTTTTCTCTCCCTTTTTCTCACCTTCTTGCCTGTCTGATTTCTACTCCCCAGCTCCTTCCTAGCTTTCTGCTTCCTTCCCCTCTCCTCTCATCCCCTCTGTGCTTTCCCCCCTTTTCCCTCTTTTCTCCTTTCCTCTCTCATCTCCTTCTGAACTGACAGTGTTTACAGTTTGATTTTTGCATGAGTGGTAATGAGACAGCAGGGAGA
>JAQNCA010000002.1:14567106-14582959 GCA_029783725.1 Acanthurus tractus | reverse complement strand
TCCTCTCTCATCTCCTTCTGAACTGACAGTGTTTACAGTTTGATTTTTGCATGAGTGGTAATGAGACAGCAGGGAGAAGAGAAGCAGCCTTGCGTTGTTAATAAGACCACAGAGCTGTGTGATGGGTCTTGCTATACTGTGGGGCTCTAATAATTTTGCTTTTTGTTCTCTTGCTCCTTCTTCTCTCTTTCTTTTATAGGTGAAAGTTGTTCCACTTTTTTGCAAAGACCTCCTGGAACCCCTGATGATCCCAATTAGACTGCCTCCCATTTAGGTAAATAGACTGTATTTGATTAAGAGAATGAATATGACATGGGTGAACTTCAGCTAACATTCACTGATAATTACTTAAAAAGGTTTTCTTGTTTTAGAGCTGTATAGATTTACTATTAACCAGCAGGAACCTTTTTTCCTTTTAGGAGCGCAATGACTCTGGTCTTCCTGTTGGGCCTGATGGGCCAAAGTTAAGAGTTGAGACAGAACTCCCACTGGACCCATTTTCCTTCCCCTACCCTCCTCCTCCTGACTTGTGTCCTTGAACCTGGACCTCTAACAAGCCGTGCCTAACAGAACCCCCTCCGGTGCATCACCACTCAATCCCAAATGCAATCACAAGAATGAAATTAAATACAGATGTAAAACATATTCCATGTAGTGTTTTGTAGCTGCAGTTTTATGACTGCTTCTCCTCTGGAGTTAACACATTGTGAGTGGAACCATCACAAGAGCAAAAGTGATTCAGGCAGTGACAGAATTCAGCTGGAACTGTGTTATGGACTCTGACATCTCTCCATACCACTTTCTATAAAAAAATCAAATGGACAGATAAAGGAAACAGCCAGCAATTTTGCAAAGCACATTATTTCTGGACTTTACACGGATTTCTACATTTCTGGGTAATGATATTCATTACGGACATTAACTGACAAACAGCTTTTGCTTCAAGTCAAAAGTGGCAAAAACTGAGGCCAACCGTGATTTGCTGATATGAAACTGTGACACAAATCAAAGACTGTTAGCCATATGCCTTTCTTAGCTCTGTGTGCTCTGTATTGCTAATATGTGAAACACACACATACGTACGTTCATACATGTGCTGGTTGCAGCTATTCCCCTGACATGGAGAACAATACAGAGGCATGTCCGCACACACAAACACAGACAAACACACAAACACACATACACATACTCTTACACCCATGCCTATGAATGGCTCTCTTGTATCCCAGCGAGCACATGTTGTCAGGGGAGGGCTGTGTGTACCAGTATTTGTTCTGTGTTATTATGTGCTGTCTTAAACATGACCCATATAAAAAGACTGAGTTGTACTGTCTTTAATTTACAGGGACTCCAACCTACACTCACGCAATCACTGCGATACTGGTACTCATTTGTGTCGGAGAAATTCTCTGGTTCTCTTTTTTGTTGTTCACTATTCTCAGTGTGTACCAGTGTATTTCTGTTCTGTTCTGTTATTTATGACAAGAGGCATTTGAAACAACGTAACCTTCACTGTGTGCATGTTTGTGTACAGTTAATCCGTTTCTAACATTACTTCCATTATGTTGTTTTAGAACAAGCAGCCTATTTAATGTAAATTGTAGGATTATGGTGAAATAAGGCCAGATGAAAAAAACATCAGATAGTTTACAGTAGGCTTCTAGATCAAGTGACTACAGTACTTCTCCAGACCAAAAAATGTCATTCTGTGCATGATTAGAAGAGTGACATATATCTACGGTTTTATCATTCATCATTGCTCTGATTTCCTGAGTTAACTGAAACATTAATATTCATAAGAAGTGCTGCTGACACGTGGGAAATGTCACCATTTAATAAGTGTTTCCCATGTAGAGCCTCATACAGTGACAGGCTTCTAGAAGTGAAGAATAGTGTTTGGCTCACATCCCTTTTGTCAGCTGGTTTCAGAAAAACATACTCATGCAACAGAGTTCTCCACTGTAGTTGTGCCAAATAGACAGAGCAAGGCAACCTCTCTGTAACAGGGAGACCAGGCCAGTCATCAGTCTCAGAACACTGTATCTATTTGTAAACATCAATGAAACAGAAAGATAATGTTAAAAATGGATGAAAATTCTGTCTAAAAGATGTACCAGAGCTTTATATTGAGCTTGGAACAAGAGATGGTGTTTCCCAGTTCAAAGAAAACATTATTCTAAGTTGACCAATCTCTGAACTGCATGACTGAACCTTAAAGAGAACTGAACTGTGTATGACTCCAGTGGAAAACTGCATATCATCCCTGTGCCGAGGAGGTAAATATTAGCATTCTACTAGAGGTTTGCAGCCATCACAATGTCATCCTGTGTATGAGTAAGTGTGCTTTATTACTCCAGAGAGCCCACCAGTTTGCTAATAAGTCAGTTTTTGTGTGTCCACGAGTATCAAAGTGCCTGTTTGTGAGGCATATTGTAAATGTAGTGGTAGTTCTAGACTAAATGTTTATCATTACAGAAGAATCATGGACAAAAGCCCCTTAAATGTGTTCTCTTTCTGGCTCTTTGCCTTTTTTTTCTGCCTCCCTAAGCTATTCAACATGTTAGTGAAGGTCACAAAAATACCTATGATGTCATTAATGCTTACAACCGGCTACAGCGCAACAGCAGGAAATCTCCATAGCAACAAGGCAAGGTTGTTGGAAGATATAGAGTATGGTCTTAAAGAACAGATTCAGACCTCTACAGGTGCAGTGAAGAGATCACCACTCAAGATGTTTGTATTAGTATAAACTGTGCTGGCGGCTATGTGTATCCTCAAGGCTTCTAAGATGGGGTTAGCAGGTTGTCATCGTGTGTGTCTCTGTGTCTTCTGGGGTAGTGTATATGAGTGTGCCTTTGTTTGGGGGCCTCTGGAAGAGAATCCATATATTGCCAGAGAGGCAGATTGGGGTTAGCAGGGTGCAGGGACTCCACAGCAGATCTAAAATGAGTTAACACAAGTCATTCAGGGGTCAACATCAGACTGCATGCACAGACAAAACACAACAGCTAAGAATGACTTTTCGACATTCCCAGAAAGACTTAAAACCTCACGGTCACATGTCACTGTTTTTTCTTGTATTTGTTTATTGTTTTCATCCACTTGGGGGCAGTGGAAGTAGATTGAGAACACAACAATGACACATCGTCACCTTTTAAGTGGGAAACACTAAGCAGACAGTTGCTTATTTACATATCTAGCAGATGCAGAGGACATCAGCATATATTCAGCTTTGTGTTTTGGGTCATCTGGTGTATAAAAGTTCATGCAGGTCTGTTTTTACTCTCTCACCTGCTATTTGAGGATCACATCTGACCTTTATTTCTGCAACTACCTACACTGATGCTAAATTATTACATATGTTAATTATGGATGGTTGGCATACAGGTTAAATGATGCAAAGGAGGTACAAGAGAATCATTTGATATATCAGCTTTTGACTTGAAAAGTGATGGCATTCCATTAAGGGCGCCTGGGTGAAAACCAGGAATCCTAACCGCTAGACCCCATGGGACTGCAGCACCTGCTTATATTTTTAAAAATCAGTCAAATCATTCTGAGTCAAATGATTTTAACCTTGTCTATATTTTCATGTAATTAAAAAATATTAGTTTTAACTACATTTAAGATAAAAGCATTACCATATTTTCTTTCTATATTTTTTTAACTTGCCCTAATCTAAACTAAGGATGTTATGATAGATGGTGTCATATGTTTCTCTAATTGTAAATCCCTATGTGACAACTTTCAGGTTATAGATCATATTATAAAAAAACATGTTATGACTTAATTTGACTTATTTAAAGAACCATTAAAATGATTTAACAATCTATTAATCTAACAAGATCGTTTACAATGCACACAATAATTATTCTGAATATATAGTCTATAGCATGATATAAAATAAGGTAAAACATTTTAACCCTAACATGTACAGCCCTTTATTTCCATATAACCTTTAACTGAGTGATATTCCATGTTACCTGCAGGACCACTCTATTGGCAGCTGGGAGGAATGGTTGCTAAGGAGGATGATGCTGTTGCTAGTGTTCCCACAGAAATCAGATTATTTCTGGATCCTGATTGGCTGATCGGTTCCAGTTTTTAACCTCAAGTACAAGGGACAGAGTGGGACTCCCAGAGATATGTCTACAAACACAAAAGCATTGCATCAGACATTTACACACCATCACATGCAGGCACACAGACACAAACATTCAAACCTGCATGTTAAGATGTTTGATTTTTTTCCCTAGCTGTTGGAAAGGTCGACCTGCTGCCAGTCAGTGAGAGTGATGGTGGAGAGGCTGGTAGTGAAAACCTGACAGAGAGAGAGAGAGAGATGCTGCTGCCCTACTTCATGACTCATCACTGTCACTGTGACCTTTATCTGCTGTCCTTTCCACCTCTTATTGTTCCATCCCTCGCCTTTGTTTTCATTTTTTTGCACGCCACTAAAGACATTTCCTACTGTGTCTCCCTCTTCTTCTTTCCTGAATTACCTCCCATTTACTGGGGAGGATTTCCTTTAGTGTCACTGAACATTCAGTGAACATTTGCCAAGTCACGCTGCAAAGCCTCATCACAAGGGGGGATGCATTACAGCATATCTAATCATGCAGCGAGATGTCATTAATATAGTCAAAAGTTTCCTTTCTCTAAGCCAAGCCACACCTCTAGAGTTAGGCCATTGATTTTTCCTTGTTTTCTAAAGGGCTGAAAAAACAACAGAAAGTGAAACCAAATCTAGAATCAATAGTGGAGTACTCTACTCCACAGGTAAGGACATAGATCAACATGAAAGTGGTGATGAGGCTGCTGTCAACAGACAGGGAGAGAACGTCCAAGGTCAATTATGTCACCCAGAGATGTGCAATGAGGAAGAAAGAGGGAGGGACCGAAGAAAATGAGGAAAAAGAGGGATGAAGGATCAAAATGAGCGTAAGTGGAAAATAAGTTCCTCAAATTCCCCTTGTCACAGTGGAGAGTGCCTGCTGTGCGGTACTATTTTGAGGACTGTGTGCCATAATTAATTAGGAAGTGGGAGGATTTCCATCTGTTCACAGTGAAATGAAAGGTTAGGTGGCATGTGCAGCTGTCTTTCAGGAAATTAGGAAATTATTGTCAGAGACAAAGCAGCTACAGTGTGCAGTGGAGACGGAATTTTCACCAGTGACATTACTTGCATGTGTGTGCAGTTTTGTTTCTATATATGTGTAGTTTGTAGTCCTACAGCTAGAAAGAAACATGTCAGTGTGACCTTGTTAGAATTTTTACCTCAGTGTGTGTCCATGTGTTCAGGTGGTGTGTATATATGCAGAGGCTGATTACATCTCTGTGTGTAGTGTGTATATGTTAGTGTGTGTGTTGTAGTTTGTAAGGGAGATCACCTGCTGCAGCACCAGCAGAGGTCACTCGGGACAAAGCTCCTCCCCTGCAGTCTGCTGTCATAAGTTGGATCAACACCCTTCTCTCTCCTTCACTCTATTATACTCACTCTCCACCTCCCTCACTCACTTCCACATGTTCTGCTGCATAGAAAAGGGTGGAGTTTTTTAGGTGTGCAGGTTTGCTGACTCACACACTGATGTACAAATACGCAGATCATCTTGACTCAATTATCTGCGTGGGACTGCAGTGAAAATAGTCCCCGAGTAAATTAATTTATTGTTTTTGTTTGTTGTGAGAATAGTGAGTTCTGTGCACATTATGGAGCTCTGGGCACTCGCTGCACTCTCTTGTTGTCAGTTATTATTCCATCCACCAAAAAATATCGGTTTTGTCTTCCCCAGCTCAAACGGCACTCAGACAACACAAACATTTCTGTCCGGACATTTTGGGTCTCCCCTCTGAGCCTGGGGCCCCTGCCCAGCCACCACAGTGGGTCAGCTGGCTCCAAGAGTCACAATTAAGAATTGCCAAATTAAACTGAAAAAGAAAAAGTGCTCAGATGTGTTTACAGCAGTCAGGAGAGGTCATTAGTTGGTAAGCATGCTTAAGTTTCTCTGAGGTTCCATCTGGTCTGCTTGGCAGAACACAAAACAGAATCAATGGTCCCATCCTGAGACTTGGCACAACCTAAAGGTGAGAGGCAACTTGAGACAGCATTGAGGATCTGAAATGGTTGGAGGAGGGTTAATGGCCTCCAAAACTCTGAGACAAATGTGGGCCAGTAACGTGAAACTTTTGTAAAGATCAGAGGCTTTCAAACTCTGACACTGTGGGCCCCCCACAGTAGAAATCAAAACAAACTGTGCCATCAAACTATGTCCAGAGATGTAAGGAGTATCTTGTTTTTTGACTAATCATTTTATTTATGGACTTTTTTTCAATATATTTCAGGTATCATTGGCATGTGTAAACTAAATCTAAAAATGCATGTATCCTGTTCTTGGGTTTAGATTTGACTAAGTTATAACTTTGAGAAGATGTATACATGTTATGCAATTATGACAATTTTGGTTAACACCTCATTTTCACAGAGCTCTGTGTCAGCGGGAAGTCCATCCATTCCTTTGGAAACATGCCTGATCTTGGAATTGTTTGCAAAATTCCTCCCTCTACTCCTTATGTTATACAGAAAAACAGTCACAAAACAAAAGATGTGTGTAAACGAAGCGTAGAGGTTTAAAGGTATCTTGACTACCTCAGTGAGTTGTATCATTGTCACAGCTGTAAACTCAACTGCTGAAAATGTCAATAAGTGGATGAAATAACTGACAACAATAAAAAAACATTGTTTACATTACTTTCAGGATCACCATCATGCATATGTTTCACCACACCAACTATCTGCGCTTCACTATCCTCCCAGCTCATCTCACAGTCTGACAACTTCGGGTTAAGATAGATGGTGTATTGAGTTAGCATGTGTGCTGACTAATATCTGTCCCCATCTCTTAAAAATTATGTTTTTATGCATATCTTTATTTTGGCTCATCACATTGTTTCCCAGAACAATCCCCCTCAGAGTATCAGATTGGTGTCTATCTACTGAAGATTTGCCAGTGATTTTCTGGCTTATTGGTTTTTTTTGTTTGTTTGTTTGTTTGTTTTGGCAGCAGCAGTGTCAACTCCAGGTATGATGAGGTTTAATTCTGGCTGAGGTGTAATATGGTTAAGAAAACATTAACTTATGTACAGGTTACAACCAACTAAGACTAGTTGGTTGAGGTTAAAGCTCATGGTCTTTGTTATGAACACTGTGTATTGTGAATTATGCCAGTGAGCGCAAAATTTGTAAATGTGAAATTGTTGCAAGAATGAAACATAACATTACAGTCAACAGTGGATGTGACTCACCCCTCCTCTAATCCCAGCAAATGCAATATTCTAAGTGCCCCATCCTGTTAGTAAACCTGTATAAGATTATTGCCGTGAATGTGGTGGTGGTCAATGAATCATTCTTGCTGCTGACACCCAGCACTGCATATTGCCGGCTGGGCTCTTAGCTGCCCTCCATTAAGAATTGGACCCTCTTCATTTAAATTCATGGGCGAGGAGGATTAAAGAGTTCCTGGCCATCAATCAGCATGCTTATATAAAGGGTTGATGGCTCCTCATTGAGACCCTCAGCCAGAGGGGCAAATTAGTTATCAGCTCTATATGGAGTGAGCTACTGCTGCAGTCCCCGTGCTCCCATGTTGTCATCTTAATCATTATTTTGACATTTTGATCGGAGAAGAATTACATATCATGTTGAATCTGTCCTTGGGCGGTGGAGAATGACAGTGTAAGGAGAACACATGGGGGAAGACATGTGGTATTCCTCATGGGTTCTCCGGGAGGTGTTGTGGAGTGCATTTTTCTTTCATGTGTGATTTCTGCTCTTTGCTTGAAGACATATCTAGGTTTTCTCCCAGCCCACTTTCAAGCAGTAAGGATGGAAAGACGGGAAGGGGAGGCGGTCTATAGAAAAGTTGATTACACCAGGTAATTTGGCTATGTACAGTCATTTCTGGACTCTCATTATAAACTTCACCTAGTTCGTAAATGCGTTAAGAGCTGTTAGCATCAGTCCTGTACGTGTAAGAGTGTGTGCCTGCCTGTGCTTAATAGGTCTGGGCAGTAATAAGCAGATCGTGATACAATTTGCAGGTCTGTGAATTTTTAGAGAGTAATCAGTGACTCAACTGAGTCTGCCTCCGTATCCTCAGATATCCTCACAGATGGCACACACATTTTTCTTTACATTTGGGGAGATGAACGAAACAAAGGACAAAGACAGACATGCACAAGAGAGCAGCAATTAAATGATCATAAATTGACTCCTGGGTGTTGCTAGACAGGTTAACCTTTGTGACCTGCCCACAAGGTGGGCACAGACATGTTCAGGTACTCCAGCTGCTGGTTGATTATTCCTCATATCCTCAATTCATTTTATCACAGGAGGACATTTTCCTCTTTATTTCTTTTGTCATCCTTCCATGACATTCTTCTCGACCTAAATTAGCCAAATTATAGTTTATGGAGGTATTTATTTGTTGATGAAACTGAGGCACAACGGAATTACAATATTGTAGGAAGTAATATTCCTCATCCTGTCGTCAGTTTCTCCCTTTGAATACCGTTTTATCCTTTGTTCTCTCCTGAGACACGCATGTTTTGTTGAAAACAGTTTCCACCCTGTGGTGGGCGATGCTTCCGCTTTAATGGGTAGAAGTGAGGACAGGAGTGTCGGGGAAGGGGGGAGCACAAAGGGATGGGGCGAGGCGCGCAAGAAGCTTTTAGTATGCGCTGCGATGCCCTACTGCGGCCAGCGCGTTTCAACTATAGTGAGTTATGGTGAAATATGAGAGACATGGGAAGTACCGGCAGCCCAAGAGCAGTTGATCGTGACGAGATGACACAACCGCTGGACAGATTAGTCAAATAAGGGCAGAAGATATGAAGCAGTGGACTCACGACCTTAAGGCACCTTTTAAGAGGAGATAAACTGGATAAAAAGACATGCGCCTGCGCACCAAAAGAATCAGGGTGAATTCCTGCATGCCATTATCTGAAATAATGCTGTAGTCCCGACAGATAACGCTTTGCTGCTTTGTTTTAGTGCACGGAGTCTAATGTGGCTGTCCATGATCCACAAGGAGAGCGCTGCAAATGGCATGAGCATGTCTGGCACCTGCCGCTCCAAACTAACTCAATTGCGCTTGCCAACACTCAACATCAACACTGTCATTTAAGATTTCAGCATCTCAGTGCATGAACTTGGCTGCTTTGTCTCAAATTTGTATAAAAAAAAATAACCTTTGTCTATTAAAAAACGCCACTAAAAGAGCTGCGTTATTCCATGGAATGGGTTGTGAACATAAGCCTCCATTTATTACTAATGTGCATCATTGGTGTCTTTATATGGATATTTCCCATAAGGAAAAAGATGGTGGAATTTACGAGGTGATAAATCAGACAATGATAGTTTTAACGAGCTGAAGAGCAGAGCAGCTGCAGCTGCAGAAAACAGACCTGTTTGGGGATCAAACAGATTTCGCTTCAGATGAAAAGCATGCTGCTTCCGACTACAAACACTGACAGCAGCGCCTCCTGCAACCACCCATCCCCAACAAGTCTTTGCGGAGATCTGACCACAGGGTTGAATTTGCTTTCATGACAGGCGCTGGCATATTATTGTTCTAAAGTAGAGGGGGGGGGGGGGCGTTAAAAATTTTTGCATAAACGAGAATCACTTTATACCGTCGCCCTCCATCACTTTGTAGCCTAGCTGCATCACAACATGTATCCGCCGGTCACTGAGGCGAGGGAGGTAACTCCTGCATCCTCACGCCTTGTCCCCTCTCCCACTCCCACTGCTGCGTTGCTGCAGAGCCGGAGCTTCGGGTGATATATGGCTGGCAAAAGAGAGCTGCTTTAACCGTTGGGGACTGACTTTTGACCGGACAGCTCTGCCGGGCCCGTTAGTACCACCGGAGGGAGGACACAACGAGCCTTACAAGTGCCAGTACAAATAGGTAGGACTTGTTGATTTTTTTTTTTTTAATTCAGACACTGTTGCTGTTACCATTAAATTACACATCTGTTGCTGCGTCTGTGATGTAAAATAGTGAGGCTTGTGATGAACCAGTTATTACATGCATACATGATAAACTCTTAATTTAAGCAGCAACTTGATGAAGTTTTTCTAAGCTTTGGGGAGAAATGTCGGTCAAATCACACACACAGAGAGAGAGAGAGAGAGAGAGAGAATTTATCTGAGAGACTGTATGGAGCACTCAGCATATAATCAGATTTGTAGGTTGTAATTGCACCCTGTGAGAGCTGATACTGTATTACTGGCTAGCATATTGATCCTGCATTGTGCTCATATGAGAGAGAACTCATAACCTAATGCACATAGGCACAATGGAGCCAACCCCCCACCCACTTTGCCTGTTTTGTTTCTGGGAATTACTGATTCTTCAGTCTATAAAAGATGTCACTTTTAACATAATGAATGGGTCGGATTTATGAGCCAGTGAAGTTGTTGAATTTGCATGCTCAGAATTTGAATTATAAAATCAGTTTAGAAGTGTGATTTTTCTTGCCAGTTGCATTTATTATTGCAGCCTTCTTCTGTTTTCTTTTCTGTCCCATAGCTCTTCGCAGGCACATCTGCCTCTACCCAAACCCAGAAGGGTGTGGAGCTTTTATCTCCCTGTGGCCTGAGGTGGCCCCATCCTGTCTGAAACCTGCAGGTCCAATCTCCTTCCAGCATGACGGTTGCTACAAGCGACCCTGGGGACGAAACGGCAGCTCATCCGGGTCAGCCTCACGACCATTACGACCCAGAGCCGGATCATGAGTGCTGCGAGAGGGTCGTCATCAACATCTCAGGCTTGCGCTTTGAGACGCAGCTCAAGACCCTCTCCCAGTTTCCAGAGACGCTGCTGGGGGATCCCAAGAAAAGAATGAGGTACTTTGATCCCCTCCGGAACGAGTACTTTTTTGACCGGAATCGACCGAGTTTTGATGCCATTTTGTATTATTACCAATCAGGAGGGAGGCTGCGTCGGCCTGTTAATGTGACTCTGGACATTTTTTCTGAGGAGATCCGCTTTTATGAACTCGGTGAGGAAGCAATGGAAATCTTCAGGGAGGATGAGGGTTTCATAAAGGAGGAGGAGCGGCCTCTGCCAGAGAATGAGTTTCAGAGACAAGTATGGCTGCTGTTTGAGTATCCAGAGAGCTCAGGTCCTGCTCGTATCATCGCCATCATCTCTGTCATGGTGATTCTTATCTCTATCGTCAGCTTCTGTCTGGAGACACTGCCAGTTTTCCGAAATGAGGATGAGGAGATGTATAACTATCAATTCCAGTCTTTGCCCAATGCTACTTCTACCTCCGATGGCTCGACATATTTTACAGAACCTTTCTTCATTGTGGAGACCCTCTGCATTATCTGGTTCTCTTTTGAGTTCCTAGTGAGGTTCTTTGCCTGTCCCAGTAAAGCCGGATTTTTTGGCAACATTATGAACATTATTGATATTGTGGCCATCATTCCCTACTTTATCACCCTGGGCACAGAGCTAGCAGAGAGGCCAGAGGACAGCCAGGCGGGTCAGCAGGCTATGTCTTTGGCTATTCTCCGTGTCATCCGTCTGGTCAGGGTGTTTCGTATCTTTAAACTGTCTCGTCATTCCAAGGGGTTGCAGATCTTGGGACAGACTCTGAAAGCTAGTATGCGTGAGCTGGGCCTCCTCATCTTCTTCCTGTTTATCGGTGTGATCCTCTTCTCCAGTGCCGTCTACTTCGCAGAAGCAGACGAGCCACATTCCCAGTTCAGCAGCATCCCTGAGGCCTTCTGGTGGGCCGTGGTGTCAATGACCACCGTGGGCTATGGAGACATGGTCCCAACAACCATTGGAGGAAAGATTGTGGGGTCTCTCTGTGCAATTGCCGGTGTGCTAACTATTGCCCTGCCTGTGCCTGTCATTGTGTCAAACTTCAACTACTTCTACCACAGAGAGACAGAGGGTGAGGAGCAGGCACAGTATCTTAACATCCCAAGCGTGCCTAAAGCCAGCTCAGCTGACGATCTGAAGAAGAGTGGTCGCAGCAGCAGTGGATCCACCATCAGTAAGTCTGACTATGTGGAGATCCAGGAGGCTGTGAACCACAGCACTGAGGACTTCAGACCAGAGGGCATGAAAACAGGGAACTGCACCCTGGCTAACACTAACTATGTTAACATCACTAAGATGCGTACAGACGTATAATGTGAGCTACTGCAGATGGTTAACTTCAGCTGGGGTCTACAGGACTGTAACTGGGAGGGGGAAGGTGTAACTCCCTGTTGACCAAAGTATGGCGCCCAGTATGGGGGTCCAGAGCACACAAGTGAGATTTACTCGGAGAAGAAGTCATTAGATAAGATCTAATGTTCTCCCACATCCTATCGCGTATATCAAAGAACTGCCAACCGTCTTATTTAGGACATTGTCAGTGTCTGCATGGAGCTAGTCTTACCTATGTGACAGTAGCCGTCTGCTCGCAACAGTAGCCAAATAGTAGCCTAACCAGTAATAATCAATATTAACATTGTAAAGGGAACAATAGTTTTTACCTTCTCGCTCAAACTGCCGCCTGTAGGAGATGCACCATAACAATAATTTAGATCAGCATAACATTTGTTTTGGAAAGTAACTTAACATATTAACTTTTGATTAAAAACAGGCCATAATGTCAGCAATCGTGAGAAACCCTAATCTGCTCTTCTAACTGCCAAGATCCTGACTCAGAGAAAAAAAAACAAAAAAAAAAAACAAACCAAAATCATCACCAAGATCACAGCTGTTCTGTCAGGGGAAAACTGAATTGAGCAATAGAGAGCGAGCAACACTAATATGCTTTTGGACAAATGCTCATTTGTTGCTCCCTCTGTCAGATAAGAAGCCTGAGTACACTCGCGTCCCTCCCGAGGCCCTCGCTAGTTATTGTCTAGTACAAGCCAGTGGCCTCTGTAAAGACCAAGAGAGAGAGAGAGAGATGACTATGCTGTGCTGTAATTCTGGACCACAATAGCACACCACCTTCTTATTCCTGCCATTTTTCCTTGATGGAGCTCAAGTGGATTTACAGCATGTGCACTCTCGCCATGACTCTGCCTTTTCTTATTTTCAGCCAAAACAGACTAGGAGGTGGACAGAAGAAATGTCTCTCTAAACCAAGTGAATTTTTTTTTTATTTATTGATGTGTTTTCCTTTGATTTGTTAAAAAAGAAATGCATTTTTAGTGACGCTTCTCACCTACATTGTTAAGGTTAAAGTACCTGATGTAGAAGAAAGATAGTGAATATTTTGTCTATAGCGTTCTGAGTGAGTGCCTATTTCCTCATCCACTTAATTACACCTTTAAGTGTCTCTTCAGCCGCCACCTGGGTCCAAGTGTTCAGTTTGACACCCCTGTGCAGCATTAATGTTGCTCTTCTTGACTTCATAACATTCCATGTTTGTAGAAATAGATAAAACGAGATTCAAGAGCAAACAAAGGTGAAACTTTAGTTTGCTGTTTTAGTCAGAAGTTAATTTCAACACAGTTTAAGGTTCATGGCAGCAAAATTGAGTTGTTTTGTGTGTAATGAACGAATGTTTTTATGATATTAACTCAGAAAGTTTAAAATCAGAATTTCTCTAAAGACCCACCGCCAAAGAAAGAGTTCAGTAATTTGAAATAATGAAATTTATAAGGTCCATCTACTGTGATACCAGCACTGCCAGCTTTGCACTCCGTCTTGCTTGATGCTAGAAGTGGTAAGAAGCAATGTCATCCATAAGTCTGATGTAATGTAGGCCCATTGGCAAAATGGATCAAATTGATTGCTCTTACCTAATCAAATGGATGAATCATTTAAGCCTGTCACACCCTTTTCCCTAAATGAATCTCTCCTAAAACAACAAGAATCAAAAATAAGTGAGCTTTGTCTGCCTTTGGAACACGTGAAAAACAGTAAAATGTTTTATTTCACTGTTGGATTTTATAGTTTTTCTAGCTCAGTTTTCAGTTGATTGAAGACAAATGTGCAGCCACCTAAAATACTGTATCTTGGGTCATAAACTACATTAATTTTGTCTCAGTATTTATTTTCAATATTCGTAGAACTCATGCAATGTGAATAATCAATTGAATGCTGCATTTCCCCCCATAACGCAAAGCCTCGGCTATGTGTCCTTCATCAGCTTCCATCAAACAGATGTTATTCTGCTACTGTAGTGCTGCATGACCTTGAAGTATTCACTGTAGCATGAATTAGTATAAACAATACTTAAAAGCAAACTGATATTAATATATTCCTATATCTGTAGTTGTACTGGCGCTACATGCAATATGCTGCTTTAAAGATAAGTGTCTTGTTTTAAATGTATGTGCCATGCTTTGCATAAACATCTTCTTGTCATTACTATCAAAAAATATTGCTAAGCAACATTTCATGTGAGGTATTTACCCAAAAAATGTCTGTCGCTTATGTAAAGAAAGAAAGTGACAGCAAGAGCAAGATAGAAGAATTCAGGGAGGATTGAGAGGTTAAGGAAAACAGCAAAGTGAGATGAAATTCTAGAGCCACACTGACTCCAGATCAGGGATAGCTAAACCTTTGATTCACAGCTCAGATGTTAACTAATGTCCTGCTCCTTTCAGCAGTCAGTTGCAGTCACAGCCTAGGAAATGTGTCTCAAAGTAAAAGCACAACAACAGCTACTATCTGCTGCCAGCCTGTTGGATGCACAGAGATTCAGTCAGTCACTCAGTCAGACTTTTTGCTCAATCAAGTGTATAATAACAATGCTCCAGGGAACCGTCTGAGTGCCCATATCTTTGATATATAGGTCCATCGCACTCAGTGTGTAGTGCTTTGTATGCGTGTGTAAGTGTGTGTGAGGGAGACAAAGAGATTGTGAGAGATGTAGAGAGCTTTTAGACATACAAGTTGAGCATGTAGCTTATAGAGACAGTGTGATGGCAGTTAGCGAAAAAATACAGCTCTTCTTGAATCCAGGCTAGAATGACTATGGTGCTCCGGATATTCTACTCCATCTTCACACACTGTTTACAGCTGTGTTTATACTCAACACATGGACATAGTATATTGCCTAAACAAGGACAAATGAAAGGAATGTACTGCTACACTCACTTGAGATGAGATCACGAGCATGTGTTGACTTGTGAGACAACTAGAGGCAACTACTTGGAAATGAAGAGTTGAAAGGTTAAAAAGGTAACTGTGATAATGAAAGTATGATAAAAAAACAAACACTGCCCACAACCTCCTTTGCTTTGTACTTTGATGTGTTCTTGTATTTTTCTAAACTGATCCTGTATACTGGAACACCTATGTGACTTTATGTGACTCGAAAGCTACGGCCATCTTATCCACTCTTGTTACAAAGCACATTATTGAAGTGACTTTCTGTCAGGACAAAAACACTCTCTCAGAAAAACCAACAGGACGGCGCGTCAGGATGATCTCAACCAAGGAAAACATGTCTTTGCTGTTCTCCTTCACACAGACAAAAGGACTCTGGACATACACACACACCGGACATTTTAACTCTAACAGCCGGTCTACACACACTGTCAGTGAATATACACCTTTATGGCCATGACTACTGTCAGGACAGACAGCTGGGATTCTATCGAACTCCGAGGCCACAAAGTGAAAGGACTGCAACCCACTGCTGGTGAGGAACACGCGTAGCCATGTAAACAATGTATCTAAGAGTTTTAACCGCTGCTTCATACAATGTCTTAAAATCGCCTAAAGCTTCAGCTTTAAAACTAGCCTCTGCCATGTAAAAATTCCTGTGTGCAGGAAGTCAAAGTGAACGCTTGCTAAATTAATCTAAGAACTAGAGTTGTATAGTA
>JAQNCA010000002.1:14542364-14554307 GCA_029783725.1 Acanthurus tractus | reverse complement strand
GTTCCTACTGTTATGCAGAAGCTAATCTGCTTAAGCTATGACAGTGTCAGTGGTGTTACAGTGGTTTATAGAGCCATCTTCTAATTATCATATAAGCAGAAAAGGTTAAACGTTAATTGTTAGCAAATGTTATGCAATGTTTTGATCTGTAGGGCAAATACTGAACATATACATGCATTTCTTGCCAAACAGCTAGCAAAGGATTGGCTTGTTGTTAAGCTAGATCTGCCTGAACATCTGTTCATGCTTACACACATGCGGTGAAGTCACAGAGGTTAACTTAATAAAATGTACAGTTGCTCAGCACAGCTTGCATCGCCATATTCTTGATGCAGATTTTCCATACAGTTCCACACTTTTTTTCTTTCCAGTGTTCCTCCCAATATGACTCCTGCCTCATGTATTAATAGAGTGATAAGAATAGTCGGAGAACCATGGGTTGGCATGGGCCCCATTTCACACCTCTGTTTTACGCTGTCCTAACACGAGTCAAGGTCGCACTGTCTCTTTACAAGCATTGTGTATTCACTGCTACAGACCACAGCTGCTACAGGCTTTTTGCATGTGAATGTTTTACAGTACATGATATATATATCTATAATTTTTCTCAAATATGAATTCATTTTCGTATTTCCCTTAAATCCAAATATCTGTGCATCATTAAGTCATTTTTTATTCACCCAAAAATTTTTTTTCCTCTTATGAACCATTAGTCCTGTTAACCCGTAAACTCACTTCTTTCATAATTAACGCATTAAATAAACGTAATCCAATACTTGAGCAAAGACACCCAACTTGCCTGCTTTGTCTTTTTAAATGGTAATAAATTGAGTAATCCTACATTTTAGCTTTTTTTCATTTTAGTATTTGGTTTGATTGTGGTTGAATGTTAAAATGTATATCAATTTTAATCTCATTACAAAATGAAGAGTTTTGTTGTTTAAGCATCCATCTCCTTTTCTCTGCTGCACATGCATCCAGTTTAAACGTTTGAAGCAAAAGTATTTTTTGACAGACATATATCCTGTAATTTATACAAACAAATCTACAGTGTGCATAAGTCATGCAATCCAAACAACAGTTATGTGTTTTTAATCAATGCACAACATCTGAATTAATTGCATGTCAAACTGAAATTGATTAGATTATTTCCTTTTATTTTTTACTTTTATTTTTCTTTGTTGAGTGATTATATGACCAGGGTCAAATCAAGGATTTTTCAAGATAGGAGGCAACAAAGGGGTGATATTTTAAATAGCAGTGTCTGGCACTATGCAGGGGGCTGGGGGTCCTGTCTATTGACAATTGTAGCATAAGAACCCTTTTTTCCTGCCGTATTTAATTAGCTAATATTAGCTGGAGAATATGTATTAAACAAAAAATATTAGCACACATGTTGAATCATATTAGCCATGGTAATAATTGTCACAGTCACATTTATGTAGGAGACTTTTTATGTGTGTGTGCAATCAAAGACTCTTCTGTGCAGGTGCAGGAAAGTAATTTTATGATACAAGAAGATTTTGTGGGTGAAATGAACCAAACAATTGCAGTGCATATCTTTCAAAACTAGCTAATGAAAAGGGGCACTTCAAGGGCTGGTCAAGTTTTAGCTGGCTTATTTGCACAAACATAGACGCAGTTTAAGACACAGTTTAAAAGTTGCGGGACAAACATTTATAATAGAGAATAACAATACAATAGAAATTATTTAACATGTGACAAGAAAAACACTCAGAAACTCCAACATAAAGACAAAAAACATTAGCAAGTTCAACTTACAGAGGAGGAGGAGAAGGAACTGTAATTCATTCACTGGTGTAATGCTGCGTTTCCAGAAGGGCTTCATTAATAATCATAACACTGTGGTTTGGGAAGCTTTCTTGACAGATTCTCATAATGACACCACCTTGGCTGAAAAGGATAAGAAATTATATCTTGCGGGGGATTCATAAGCCACAAGTCAAACTGAAGGGTATAAAACAGGATTTAATTTATCACAATTACACAGATATTAATGTAAATAGAAAGAGACATGTTGATTAAACAGTGATGACAAGACGCTCCACAGTAGTTGTTCACACATGCTCTAAGAATTATGAGAGTGGAGTGGCAGCTTCCTGACATGCCTGTGTGTACAAAAATGTTTTATAGCGTGAGGACACAGGGGTATGGTTGAGTGTGTCTGAGTGTCGCTCTGAGCAATTTGACAAAAGATAATCAAAAGGCCAAGGGGAGACTTTAGGTGAAGAGTTGAAGGATGAGCTGAAAGTGAAAGTTAGAAAGCTGTGTGGGGCGAGGAAGGAAGCTGATGAGCTGTGTCCCTGTCACTCTCTCATCATTTGTTCTCCCCTGCTGTGTTGAACATGTTAATGGAGTTGTTCTACATCAAGTATTTATTGTGATACTGTAAATAAGTCAGATATGGATACAGCCCGTAAGTAAGTGTGTGTGTATCTGCTTAGAGTGAGTGAGTCAAGCGTGGAAGTAGCTGAGGATCTAGTCGCACCGTTCCAGTCGAGAGGGCCTTAACCACATCACTCAGATCACTGAGAGATGGCTCATAGCGCACAAGGCCAAACACATGCCTATAAAACGCACACATGTTAAATACAAAAGTATCTAAAACGCAAGATTTTTTTCTTCTTTGTGGCTTGCATGCATGCTTTTTTGAGTGTGCTTGTGTGTGTGTGTGTGTGTGTGTGTGTGTGTGTGGGCGTGTGTGCACATGTGCCCTTTGCCCCAGCTCCAGTTTCTACTCCAGCATAGGGTTACCAAGGGTAGTCTGTGATAGACTGGTTACTCCGATTCAATTGAAGAGGCAGCAGAAGCTGCAGCAGTGGCCGAACTCAAGGAAGAAACCCTCTCTCTCTCCTCTCTTGCAGCATATTGTACACACATGGTCTGTGGGCTTCTTGCTAAAAAAGGTAAGATGTTGCTTTTTTGTTCATCTGTTTATGAGCTTGACTGGGTAGTTTATACTGTAGGTCCCACTTCCTTGTCCACTTCCTTCCTTTTGCTTTAACAGAGGGAGTCCAGAGCACAGTTTGAGTTGCTGCTTGTTAACCTCGGTTCCTTACCCACATTTCTACATGTTCTGAGTTACATTTCTTTCTGTTTTTAGCAGAAAGCAGATTCTTACCCTAAAAGTATTGCTCTCAACAGATTGTGGGCACTAACCAAATGTAAACAATTAAACCAGCGTGACTATAATGATCTGTTTCGGAAACAATTTGTCTTCCCTTAGTGGCTGTGCAATCAGACGTTTCTCCATTTCTCTCAGTGATAGACGTTAAGAGCTGGGAGTTAGTTTTGTTACATTTAACAAGATTTGTACTGAAAGCTTACTAAATTATTGGGAAACATTAGAAGTTTGTCAAGCAGAGCTATTTAATTGGCTAATTGAGTTAATTTCAGAGGAAGTGTCTTATAAGTATTTGCAGCTTCTATTTAAGGATCATGAGAAAGTTCTTATTACTTAAGGGATCAAATGACGTCTTTTGGTCTTGTAATTCAAGAGAAGAAAAGAGAGGTAATTTCAATTTATTTCTTACTTTTAAAATGCCTTTAATCAAGTGTTGTAACACTCTCAAACTCGTGTTTTCAACATCCACTCATTTTTAATGGAATGCACATGGCATCTACCACAGTTTTTGTGTCTTTTAACCCTCATTGTCATTTCCTTTTCTCCGCCCTCAAGAAACCACACCTCTTTTCTTGTCATGGCGGCTCTCTCATCATCCTGTCTATCCATCCACCCACCTATCAACTCCCAATTTCTCTCATTGTCACTTTCCTTCCTTTTTTGGTCCTGTCCTCATTCCACCCAGTCCTTCCACCCACATCCGTCTTCCCAACAATTTTCATGTCATCCTCCTTATTCATTCAGCTGGCCCCTCTCTCTGTGTGTCTCTCCCTTTCTCTCCACCTCTCCCAGCAGGATTGGTATCACTGGCATTGGTTTTAGATGGTGACTCATCTCTGTAGTCTTTAATTAAACATCTGCAGGCGTCAGCACTCGGCCATACACAAACACACATGTACAGTATAAGCACATTGCACGCACGCACACAGAGAGGTGCAACAGAGAGAGGTGAGGGCGATAAGAGACGCAAGCTCTGGTAAATTTGAGAGCAGAGACAAAAGGCATGATAGGAGTTTAAATGTTTAAATGTGAGCCTGGGTGTCTGGACAGAGCTAGAGCCACGCTATCACTCTACAGCCAGTTAATTATGTACTAATGTATGCACAGCCCCAGTTACCCTGCACTATCCTCTTCTTCTACAACCTACTTTGGGATCAAAACAAGGTGTGTGTCCTAATTCCTTCTCTCTTTAGCAGGTGTCATGTATGTGATTATGCTTGCATGTGAGAAAAAGAAATAATGTGTGTGCACATGTAAGCTAGTGGGATTCGGATCTGAAAGAGTTTGTTTCATTGTTTAAGAAAAATATTAGGAGTTTATGCCAACAGCTGATGAACGAAGGGTTTGATTAGCCTGAATGGAGACATTTTAACATGTAACAAATACGCCCCCAATTAGCTACACTTACATCTCAAACGCTCTGTCTTGTTTTATAGTTGTTTGTTTTCCTTTTTCACAGTTACATGACTCATCAGAGTGCCTCCATAATAACAGACTGTGGAAAAAAGTAGCATGAAGTATTCTTCTACGATTTTTCTTCAAAAGAGTATAATTATTTCCTGTTACTGTAATAATCTCGTCATTTATTCCATCTTTATTTCATCTAATAGCTACCTTTTTCCTCTTCTTTCTTCCCTCATTTCTTTATCTTCCTCTATCCTTCTCTGTGGTTTCATGAGAGATGGGTATCTAAGAAAAAAGTAGGCATTATAAAACATGTGCTTTTGGATATCATATCCCCGTCACTTGATGACAATTACCACAAAACAAACCCTGAAGCATTGACAGAAACACACTGACTTTCTTTCTCTCTCTGTGTCTCACTCTTCAGGTGTTAGAGGAAATAAAGAATAGAGGATTTGCCCTGTTACTGTAAGTTCTGCTGAAGCCTGGCTGCTCTAGTTCTCTGCTGCTGATCCTGGTGGCTGAGCCTCCAATCGTCCATTTCCGTGAGTGTGTGTCTGTTGTTTTCTTATCCTGGGGCCCCAAGGCTTTGTACTGGCTGAAACGCAGCCATGGAGGTGGCCCTGGTAGACTTTGATAATCTGGATGACTTCAATGGCAGCCTGGGGGATGAGGTGGACACCTATGCTGATGAGACCACAGCTCTCACGGTGGACATACTCCCAGAGCACAGCAGCCCAGGCAGCAACTACCTTCTGCGAACCAATCAGCTATCCTCCACACCCTCCCACCACAGTTATGTGCCCTCATGTGTGTGGGAATCCACTTCATCTTCGCCCACTCCACATACACAGACTTTAGGAGTACCCCAGTCTCCAACCATGCCAAGTCCAGGCAGACAGGGGCGCAGCAGTTGTGCCAGTATGATCTCCAACTGGAAGTTGCTGCTAAGCAGTGAGGGCACTAAAGAGAGTGAGAAGATCTTCAGCAGATTAGCTAAGGAGTGCTGCGAGGATCTGTTTGTAGATAAACGGGGGCTTGACGACGGAGACCAGAAAGTCATCATCAACATTGCGGGTCTTCGTTTTGAGACACAACTCAAAACTTTGGACCAGTTTCCTGATACACTGCTAGGAGACCCTTTGAAGAGAATGGACTACTTTGATCCAATGAGGAACGAGTACTTCTTTGATCGGAACCGACCAAGCTTTGACGGGATCCTGTATTACTACCAGTCAGGGGGTAAGGTCAGACGCCCAGCTAACGTTCCCCTAGATGTGTTTGCAGATGAAATTTTGTTCTATGAGCTCGGAAGTGAAGCCATGGAGCAGTTCAGAGAGGATGAAGGATTCATAAAGGACGTAGAGATCCCTCTGCCTGATAATGACATGTACAGGCAGTTCTGGCTGCTGTTTGAGTACCCAGAAAGTTCAAATGCAGCACGAGGTGTAGCACTAGTATCTGTTTTTGTTATTGTCATATCCATCATTATCTTCTGTATGGAGACGCTGCCAGAATTCAGAGATGACAGTGATCCAATTGTGCCCACAGTGGTGCAGCCTTTCAACCAATCTAGAGTTTACACCTCTGCGACTCCATCTGGTGGAAGGCCCACAACTTTCTCTGATCCCTTCTTCTTCATAGAGACTGCCTGCATCGCATGGTTCTTCTTCGAGCTGTGTGTAAGGTTTTTAGTCTGTCCTAGCAAAAAGGAGTTTTTCCACAACCTTATGAACATGATTGACATTATATCCATCATCCCTTATTTTGTTACTGTAGTTACAGAAATGGTGACGACACCTCAAGAGAGCTCAGGACAAAACATGTCTTTGGCCATTCTGCGTATCATCCGTTTAGTCAGGGTGTTTCGTATATTCAAACTCTCACGTCACTCAAAGGGTCTGCAGATCCTGGGTCAGACTCTGAAGGCCAGTATGCGTGAGCTTGGCTTACTCATCTTCTTCCTCTTCATTGGAGTCATCCTCTTCTCCAGTGCTATCTACTTCGCCGAAGTAGACGAGCCTAACACACAGTTTGTCAGTATTCCTGATGGCTTCTGGTGGGCTGTGGTTACCATGACCACTGTAGGTTACGGAGACATGTGTCCCATCACCATGGGGGGTAAAGTGGTGGGCACCCTGTGTGCCATTGCAGGCGTACTGACTATTGCTTTGCCTGTTCCAGTCATTGTTTCCAACTTCAACTACTTCTACCACAGAGAGACGGAAGCGGAGGACAAGTTGCCCTTGGCGGATGCTGTTGAGCAGGCCATGAATGCTGAATCGAGTAAAAAAGAGGGTAGCACCACCTCACTCAATAAAGCCAATGGCATCTGGCAGAGTGACATAGGGAATTAAAAGTGGGACAAATTAGGAAGAGGGACTTTGCCACAAAGCATGAAAGAAATAATACTGAAAAGAAGGTAGAAAATTGAATGCTGTGTTTTTCTCAATTGATGGTCTAACAGGATCAGTGAGATGAAACGTTTGTATTTAGTGACAAATATGTGTTGTAAAAACATTCAGGATGTACTGTAATTATTTTTTTGTGACTGACATGAGAATGATACCATAAAACAATAACAACAATAATTCATTGTATTCATGTTCAGGATTGTGTGTCAACATATTTTAAGTCTACTTAAGGAATCTGTTAGGACTCTTTCTTAGATTAGTCAAAGGAGCAAAAACAAATATCGCATTGGCATCATTCAGCAAAACTTTTTGTATGCTGAAGGATATTTTAAGAATACTTTGTTTCCTTTTTTTTATTCTCTTGACCACGAGTCAGTGTCCTTACTCCAACAGTTACCTTTCAAACACATTTTTAGTCGACACAATGTTGGTAGATGTGAAAAACAGAAGATGTACTGAAGATGACTGTAGATACAAGTCAGTTAAGGCACGGTCAAGTCAAAAATGATTTTTAGCACAACTTTGAGACAATGTCCTCAGGGGCCGTAAACATGTCTCAGAGAGGTTTCAACATGTCAAATTTAATGATAGGCAAAGAATAAAGTTAATTGTCAAAACCTACAATCCTTATATCATTTTAACATTATTCCAAATAAACCTCCTGGTTAGGAATGACCTCTCTGCTAGAACAGCCAATACAAAATGAAGTTATACAAGCGTTTCTAGTTCATAAAAATGTGACCATTAATTTTATTTAAAAATCTGTATGTATGTGGGTGTGTTTATGTGTTGTACCCAAATACCATAAGTGGACCTTCTTTCATCTTCAGGAAAAGGTTTAGTCTAAATGTAACTGTGCAAAACCATAACTGACAGGAATGATGACAAACTTACACAAAGAAGATCAAGATTGTAAAATAAAAATAAGGTTAAATTTAAAAAGGAAGTGAAAACACACTTTTCCTGGAAGTGTTGTGGATGAGTAACTTGTGCATAGTATTTTAGATCATTGCCCTGCTGTATTTATTTATCTATTTAAAAAATGTATCATCGCTCCATTTTATTTGTATACTCTCTTTGATGAGTTGCGTGGGAAAGAATCCTTCACTATTTTTAGCAGTTAAGTTGACTCAACACTATGTATTGCAATGAAATGCCTTAAATCATGTAGCGTTGGGATACTGATGTATATGCCATATGTAATCGTATAGTAATACCATGTTTATCATGCATATATGCTGAATATTTTTGATTTCAGAGTGACTGAAAATGTTGTAACCTCTCTCCTTTCTTGCATTTGTTTTATTTTTTACGTTATTTCTCAAAAAAAAAGAAATGCATTTTGACCTGAAATACAATTCAACATCTACATTTACATCTTTTTGAGGTACATACAGTCCTTCAAAAGTTTTGATTCTGTCTCATATTAATGAACAAACATAATAATTTTGTTCTGTAATGATATCTTATTGAAGAAGTAAACCTTTAAAAATCTATTTAAAAAACACTAAGAAGGTGAATGAGAGGAGGAAGAAGCCAAAGATATTTGCTGAATAAAGGAAATAAAGGGAATTTGTTACAGGGCCAGGGGACATTGAATGCCAAAATGTCCCATGATCCCTCTTCTTTTGGAGGAGTGTTTGTAAATTATACTGTATCAGTGTAATGTTCTGGTGGAACATCTTATGACTATCTCTTTTATAACATAGCCTCCCATTGTAAGAAAAACCTTGGAAAGTAGAAGTAGTAATTTGTTCAATGGGATCCAGAAATATGGTCTGATCTTAAAGTAGCTTCTCCTGACTTGTGTAATGTCACAATCTTTGGCTGACCATGAACATGAAAGAGTGTGTGTATGTGTGCTTGTATCATGTGTTTTACAGTCAGCTTCATGGTGATAATGATTATTCAGTATGATGTCAGTTTGTATGATATGGTCATCCCCTCGTCTGTAAAATCACTCGTGTATGAGTTTATGGCTACAGCAGGTTTGTAATATCAACAAGACCATTACACTGTATTTGTATTTGTATGTATGATAACATTTCAGTATACAAGTTACTGTAATGTATGCAATAATATATTCTGGAATTTTGAGTCTTTTGTGCCCTGATATGTTTAAAGAATAGTGTGTGTCCATGTTTTTGTGTGTGTGCGTGTTTGTGTGTACATGTGAGTGTGTGTGTGTGTGTGCATGTGAGTGTGCTTGTTTGTAAGTGACAAACCCAGGAAGAGAGACAGGGAGTTAGTGTTTGTATTCCCTACTTGTCTCTATTGGTGTTCTCCTTCAGAAAAAAACGTTATTACTTCTGGTGTCTCTGCTTTCACTGTAGTGTTAGTGCCAAACACAAACACACACACACACACACAGATAGAGGTCACATTAACAAGGCCTGTGTGACAGTGCAGTGACCGTATAACTGGAAGTCTTCCAGACGACAGCAGGATGCCAGTCTCTGGTTGACATGAAGGAGTCTGCTAGCTATCAGTGTTAACTAGCTTCACCCGATACACTTTTCCCTGGACTCAAATCAAGACATTGTCTCAGGCCAAGAAAGGCTTCCAAAAACTAAACGTGAGGATTCAGAAAATACTCGAAGCAATTAATTGTAAGGGGAACTTCATGTGATGCCAGTAGACGTCATACAGTCACCAACAGGAATCCATAAAAAGCATGTGCTTTTGGTAAAGTCCAGTAAAGCAGTGTGAAAAGCAACACACTCTTTATGGATTAAAAATGTGTTGGGTTTATTTATACAAGGTAACAATGAAAACTTTTGGGCCTATTCTTAATAGGAAGCTGGTTAAAGGAGTGGAAGATACATTTGTTGTACAATATCAGAGATAAGTAAACAGACAGCCAGTAAGATGATGTCTGGTTACTGCAGGTATCTTTTTTTCCTGTGCAAATAACACTACAAAAAGATGACAAGAATAATTGCATGTTAGAAATACATGTTGTACTTATTTATATCATTAATTTTTACATGTTGCTATAATCAACCAGATATTTAGCTGCAAATTTGTGTTTTCAGATGTTTTTGTATGGATGCCATTTTCAGTAAGAAAATTCTTCCAAGTCATCTGATTTTCTGTTTGTCAAACAATTTACAGAACAAAATTCATTGAAACCACAAAACACAATAAAGGATTTCATGTAGGTGATACTTCTCAAATGAAAAAAAAATTTAAGGAATTTAATACAGCTGGTTTACGATTTTTTATTTTGTCTTCACTTGACAGTTGGCGATTTTAAAGGGCGACTACTAATGTGAGTGAAAATCAGTTGAAACAGTCAATGTGTGTACTAACAGTTGTGTAGGCAGTCAGTCAATGAGACCCAAGTCAAATTTGTATGCACACTGTTGAAAAAAAGCAGGGCCATAATCATGCCTTTACACCTCCAAATGTAGTCTCGGCAATCATGAGGTGTGCGCAGCTTTAGAGGTAATGTTTTGTACTTTATAGTATGCAGTTTAGAACGTCCTGTTGGTGATACAGACTACAATTAAACTATCAAAACAACTTTTGATTAGCAAGGAATGTTAAATTAGCATTGCAGATGTACCCAAAGGCAACGTGAGAGCTGAATTTTCATTCTGTGTCACTTCACAACTGTTGTGTTATTATGCAGGCTTTGGAACAATAGCACAAACACAGTGTCTCAACATATCAGACTCCCCGCATGCTACTGAAAAAGAGCAGATGAGCTTCATTTGATAACTTGGTTCAACAATTATAGTAAAGCTGGCTGCATTTCCTCCATATATCCATTCATAGTTTAGGATAACCTGATAAAAGTAACCCTAAACTATGAATGGATGTATGACCTAGTTTATTCCTACCAGGCTGCAGGAAATGAGGGTCACTCAAGTACATGGAGTGAAAACTAAGCTGCCAATGACAAAAGAGAAAGGAGGGATGAATGACACCTGAGGGAGGAGGCAAGAGCAGAGTTCACACGCTACCTGGTCTCTGGTAATGGACTGTCTGCCACAAAGACAGATTACACGTAGATGTGAAAACTTATCTTTGACTCACACATAAATCTGTATACTTACAAACACGCAAAAATAACCCAACAGAATGCATAGTGTTGCTTCATGAGCAAAGAATGTATTTGTTTTTGTAAAATAAAAAAATCTTTGTTTTAAGTCCTAACCTTAAAAATATGCACCGGCGAAAACACTGTTTAATACTCTCAGAAACTTTTTCTCTATGGGAACTTATTTAATATTTTAAGCTGCAGGAATCTAAGTAAAGATGCTCTGTTCACTTAATTTCTTTTTAAAAGTCTTCATGTCAGTGCTAGTGGAGAGTTATGATGCCAATGACGTCACATCGTTTCCCAGTGACTGCCCTCCAACAGTCAACATGCCACCGTAACAAAGTACATTCATTAAAGAATTATAAGCCAGTTCACTGTCAAATTTCTGTGCAACACCATTCCGATAAGATGGTTTACAAGAAGTTGATTCTACATCCAGACAGGCTCCACTAGTCATACAGCAGTTTAATTTTAATCGTTGTTTTGATTGATTCCCTTTTTTGAATTTTTATCACCTCTCTTCTGCCAATCAAAGTAATGCAAACTGCTCAATGAAACCCGGGTCTGACAAGAATGCGATCATCTGATCTCATCAAGATAAATGGCCATGTAATTAGAGAGGACAGCTTTTCAGTAATCAGAAAAAGAGCTCTGTGTAGTGCATAACTTGTTATATAGCAATTAAATGCTGTCAAAATGAAGATGCTCGATGTCAAAACTGAGAAAATATTTACAAGTAATTAGTGTATCCACAAGTCACAAAAGGTTTTTTTTTTAAATCAAGCTTACACATTTGTCAAAGTGATCAAATGTAAAAGTTATATTACTTTGAAGAAGGTAAAATAAGTATATTATTTATTACATTGTTAAGAAAGTAACTATTAAACTGTAACCTATTAAATATTTTAGTGCTCCATTGCATTGCTAATGTT
>JAQNCA010000002.1:14524967-14538549 GCA_029783725.1 Acanthurus tractus | reverse complement strand
ACACACACACACACACACACACACACACACACACACACACACACACACACACACACACACACACACTCACATACACAAAAACAACACCCATTCATTAAAACATACAAGTTGTGCTCCCCAGTGAAACCTGGCAACATCTGTTTCGGCCTGTTGATTGAATGGGCAAATTAATCTAAGTTATCCCTTCCAGATCCCTCAGATTAACGTTCTTCAAGACAAACAAACAAACTCAGGGTGATAGTTCATCACATGCCTGGGGCTCCTTAAGGCAAAGCGTTTTCTGGAAAATCGTTTCATAATTTGCTGAGATGATGCATGATAATATTGTTTTAACAACCGAAATGTAAGTAAGACTGGAGTCTGAAGCAACAACAGTGGCTCTTTGAGGCTGACATAACACTCAGAGTCAAAGGCATGACACAGTTATATCAAGGACATCATGTTTTTTATCTACTGTCGTACTTCCAAACATCAAATTCCACAAGATCATTAAACCACGTTTTGATTATCCATTTATTTATATGTAGTATTAGATTGTTTCTTATTTTATTGTTTAGCTGTGTAGTTGTTTTGCTGGTATTTATCACCTATTCAAAAATGTTAGTTGCACCGAAGCCTTTTAATTGTTTTGTTCTTTATTCTTTTAGCATGTTTGTATAGTTTGTTGTCATACTGTGTTTAACAGTTTTAAGAACATTACCTTAAACCCTCACAAGTGCACATCAGAAGCCATGTAAACACATACTCAAGCTATAAATCAGCCAATTTAATTCTATATTACAGATACAAATGAATGAAATATTAAAAACAATGAATGAAAAATTAAAAGACAAAAAACACTTAAATTGTGACGTCAAGAACAGGTTTTCTAATGCTTCTGAGCATTGATTCTTAGGAACTCCACACTCCCAAAAGATATTCCTTGATTTTTTTGAATAGTTTAGATGATAACTTTAGTTTCAAGACAAAAGACAGAACAGTGAATATGGACCACACAGCAAAAATAGTCAAGGATCGACAAGTTATGGTGTGTTATGTTGCAACCACACAACGAAATCTGACTGAGAGAGCAAGTTTTTTGTATTTTCTTGATTTTGTATTTTCTATTGATGGTCTATTGATGGAGACTATCAATGCATGTAGGGGGTAAAGGTCACAACCCCTCTCTGTCAACTCTAAGGTTATCCTCTTCTTTCCCCAGTGCCTCATCTCTATTGTTAATGAGCAGTGAAGCAATGATGCTAATACCTTTCTGTCAGCCTCTTTCTCTAACACACAAAGCAACTGAAACCTTTTTTTGCCAGAACCAAAATTTTAGAAGTTTTAAACACTCACAAACAAATGTCAGTATGCTGTCTTACCACCAAAATACACTCAGTTCACCATGTCGCCAGACGGATTAGTTGGAAAGGTCGTGAACTTTGAGAGATATCATCACCAAAGAGGCAGGGAGCAGCTTGTGCTCTAATTTTAGCCATGTCAGTTATTTCCTCAAATAAATTTTTTATGGTCTTTGATGGAGGAGAGGAGAGGTGAGGAGTGGAGAGGAGAGGAGAGGAGAGGAGAGGAGAGGAGAGGACACTTTACCTTTTTTTAATCCACAGAATCAGTTCTTTTCTGCATACGCTAAATGAATGAACTCATCTCAGACATGACGCTGCTGCGCCTCCCCTCTGTCTTTAAAAAGCCAGCTGGCTGACTGGCTGGATCAGTGGCTGGTGTAGGACAGCAGCAGATGTGTGTGTTATCCGTATGATCCATCCACACTCATTATATAAGAGGATCTCTCCGCAGGTAACGGGCCATCTGTATGAAGAGGACATGGAGCAAAGGGATGAAATGGTCTGTCCCAAGCTCTGGGACAACATATTATCATTCAGTGTAAAGGATGGATCAGCTTATAAAGTGTGTACTGTGTGTGGTGTAATTCAGAAGTTATGATGCAAAGCCAAAAATACCATGTCCATTGGTACAGTTTGACTGGGTATCTGTGTTGCATCTTTCTCTTCATCTCTGTATTTTTTGGCATAAAGACATGAAAAATCCCCTAAAATACTCAACAATGTGATGGAATTGTAGCTAACAGATACATTTTCCTTAATAAAAGCTGCATCTTAATCAAAATATAAGGTTTTTATAAAAGAATTTGCATCTGTCTTTCTCTGTTCATAAAGTTGAAAGAGAGAGGTATTGTACAATGTTCACTCTCCAGATGTGGTTTTGGCTTCAAGAACTGAACGATTTTGTGATGTGACAACAAGTTATTTTCCCATAACACCTGTCAGTGCTGTGCTGTGCTACACCCCTGCAACACTGCTCCATCTTGTGGGTATTTTTTGCAATGGCATTCAAAAAATGAAATAATGAGAGAAGTGATCAAGAGAAAGCTGCTTTAACAAAGAGCCGTGCAAATGTTATCAGGAGGATGAGGAGGTACTCCTTACATTTAATTCAATAAAATAGCAAGACCATGACCAACATTATTGCCTGTATTTTATATTTAGGTGCTCCAGAGCAGGTTATGTTCAAGATTAGAGCTTAATGTGTGTAAAGTCACCACTTTCACATCTAGCAACACATTCAATCAATTCATATCCGGGAGTACAATCAGTAGCTCATACTTATTATGTGTAGTGCAAGTGAAATATTTGTGGCTTTCCAAGTTAATAACTTTTAAACTGACCATAATAAAACTAAAAAACATTCGATTTCTAAATTTGTTTACCAACATAATGACTGACTATGATACAATCATAACCAATCCAAACCATTCGTCATCATCATCATCTTTACAGTTGTGTGTTTGTAAGACATTTTTATATTTTTTGATCATGTGTTTTTGTGTACTTTATACTATAATTTTATTGGATGTCCTGTTTTTTATGTGAACCCTGAAGCTATTTGAATGAATAAATAAATGAACTGAACTGAATAATGAAATATACACTGTTATTATCAGGTTGACTCACGTCCTGTTAATGATGTAAGATACAGAAGCAGGCTGAAGTGAAGTTTTGTGCTCAAAACATTATCTGGTACAAAATAAAAAAATCCTTTAAACAGAAGCCTTTCAGTGTGCTGAACCCCCTCTTATTCAACTCAGTCAGTTATTATATGATCGAACACCCATTCCGTGCATGTGTTTCCTTTCATTACTTTTGCAGAGATATTATAAACCTAATCCTTCACACCGTCTGCATGTTTTTGCCAGCTGTTTTTCCTGTTTCTGGTAGCTACAACCAAGTTGCTTTAATTATGTGTTTAACTTGTTTATTGTTTTGGGGGGGTTGCTCAGCTGCCAGTGGATTTGTCCGTCCTTGCAGTGTGTCAATTCTGTCCCTTTTACTTGAACACTGAGGCTAATGTATCCAGCTAACCATTGTCATGTGACCACTTAGATCACGGTTGTTTAGTGAAGCCAGATAACAAAATAATATCCGGCATACGTTAAACTTGCATTCATAGCGCAGCCCTTAGATTAAAAATTTGTGTGAATAAAAGTGAAATTAATAAGACTTAAGACAGTAACAAGGTTACTTTTATTTGTCTTTCACAAATTTGGGTCCTTTAAGTATCAGTTCACAAATTTCCTTGTTATTGTACAAATGAACCTCTGCTTGAACTAAAATTGCCCCTGTGGCATTAAATCAATGAACAACAGTTGCATTGGGTTAATGTGCATGCTTTCACTTAAGGGGACCAGGAATGAGAGCTGGTAGTGTTCAAGTAGCACATCATAAGACTAGTTATCACCTCTTAAAAAAGGAACAGTTATAGCTGCTCTGGAGCTCCTCTCAACCTGATTTAAGCCTGATTTGAGATATATTGTCTGAATAATTTGTTTTTTGCACAGGTCAGCTGATAAGCCATTAAAACGGCAAACGCCAAATTTTCACAAAGGTTTGTTTTATGACTGTAATCTAATTTACCAGTAAAAGAAAAATTATTCTTTGAAAAAAGTTGTTAACGACAACCACAGACATGTGAGAGAAGCTATTTTTTCAGTTTTTAGCCTTAAACTTGGGGTCTATGTTTTCCCTTCTTAACATCTCTTGTCAAAATGCTCTTCATGTCTCCATAGCCATCAAAACATTAAGTGGTTTAAAAAAAAAAGTGAAAAATATTCAGCATCTTTAGCCCTTGCTGGCTGAGAATAAACAAGACCAATCATTTCATTTAGAAGAGCCCAAGGTAGATGCTATGTGTAAGAAAGCACATAAGCGCAAGTATTTCTACCAGAAGCCGGATGTTTTAATGTTGATAATGCTTTTTTAATGTCGATAACACTTGCTGTTTTTTTATTTTAGCTGAGAATGAGGAATAACTACCAAAGCACTCCATTACCAGCTGAAAGTTATTTCCAGAACTATCTTAGTATTAAAAGGTATTCTATTTATTTTCAATAAACCGTTTTCCCTAATATTGTGGAAGCTCTGTGAGGACACCTAAGTAACATCACATGTTGACCATGCAGGGTGGATGATATTATAAGTTAAGTGGCCTGAACTATTAATAATGTAAGTGACATTAGTCTGAAATAAAGGTTATAGTATGATTATGGTTATTAGTTAGTCTGGATGTAGAATGTTGATGCTGGACATGGTTGACTGACAGTGAGAAAACAATGAACAGGTAGCAATGCTCAAAACAACAAGCCACCAGCCAAACACTTGCAACAGGTTTTTTTTTTTTTTACTTTGCCAGCATTGTCTTTTCAAACTTAATTCAGTATTGTTTAGTAAAATTAACTGTAACATATCACATATGTTGAAGCCTTTGTAGCAGTGTGTGATTATTCTCGTGAAAAAATTTGCTGAATAATGTTAGTCACAGATCAAAGTTATGGTGTGAGAACTCATAAGAGTCAGTGGCTATTAATAATTCTATTAACATTGAATCAGAAATGTAGGTATGTAAAGTTCGGTCTGTAGGCAAATTGTAGGCTGCTCGTTGTGTAACTGGTATTTGGTCTGCAAAGTTAATAGAAACTACAAGAAAAAAGGGATTCGGCTCATAAACATTTAATGGTAATGATACATTTTATTTAAGCAGCACTTTTTATATCATTGAGCACAAAAGGCTTTCCAAAAGAAACAAAATAAAATACAATGACGAAACAATACAAAAAAAAATAGTAACAATATTAAAAACAAAGCATTCAAGAATTGTATTGTGCATGAAGATGTCCAATGTCTCAGAAAAGTCCTCGAAAGTAATTTCTAGAAAAGATTGGGACCCTGGGGCACAAATGCTACGTGGAAACACATCCTGTTTCCACACATATATGTCTTGTGTGTTTTTATTTATTCATTTATTTATTTTTTTGCCTGTAAATCTGTATTCACAGAGTGATTAAATGCAAGAAAATGCTTTCCATTGAGGATGAGCTAGAAAAGCTACCTAAGGGTTTAAAACCAGTTGTGAAATTATTTGCAGCAATATGTTTGACCACAGTCCATGCAATAGCTATATTAAACAGCAAGTGTGCTACTAAAATAAATATACTGTTGTTCCTGAGAGCTATTTTGTTTCGTGCTAACTTCCTGTGGCACTCAGTGCATACCCTAAGAAAATATGCCACAAACTATCAGTTATTTTACCATACATGAGGCAATTTAAAGACCAAACAAAACACCAGTGAGGAGTTTCACAAACATGTCTGAGATCACTGAGGTTTCTGTGAGAGTGAATGAACTTGACTGGCATACAAACACACCTATGTGAAAACAAGCAATAAGCAATTTTGACAACTGTATTCCCAAGGCCTATTAAAGAAGAATTATAAAAATGACAAAAACACTAATTACACAAAGTCAACAGTAATAACTTCATTAAAGATAGGTCTTCAGGGCATGAAACTTTGATGTTTAACTCATTTAACTTTATTACCTTTATTAAACCAAGCTTTTGATTTGAGAATAAGCACGTCTCATTACAACAAAACCTAGTATTTTCATATTCAGCATTAAGAGATCGATTTGATCAGCTGATTCCTTTTTACACTGTGACACCCTAAGATCAAACAGTGGTTATATTCTTGGATCTTTTTCCTTTTTTTTTTACCTTTTCTGTGCTTAATTTAATGTTTCTCATTCTTAAGTTGTCTGAAGCTTCATGTGCAACAATTATTCTACCAAAATAGAACAAATTGCTTCTTTAATAAGACCTTGTACCATACTGATACAGTAAAAAGTACAAAATAACAAGCATTTTTGTCATCTCAATTAAAATTATGCACCTTTTAAATAAAAAAGGATCAACCTTCCTAAGACGTTTCTTGCCCAAAGAAGCTTTTTTTTACATTCATGCTCAGTTGCCAAAAAAAAGTATGCAGTTCTCTCAACATATGCTGTAATTTCAGCATCTTATAATAGAGGAATGAACCATCTAACGTCCTCTTCAATGGGTAGGTGTGTCTTGCCTCTGCTTTTTTGGAGTCTCATTCTGCTCTTGAATTTTCACCCACTTCAACAGCATTATGATGGGCACAGTCCTAAAACACAGAGTTAAGTCATGTTCAGTTTAAATCAGTCAAGTCAGGTCAGTTTCAAGATGAGATGCAATAAGATATCTCAACCAAAAGCAAGGAAAAACAGACCCAAAAAAACAGCAGAAAAGTAAAAAGACATCATAGTCCTCCAAGTATCAAACAAAGTTTTCAGAATGTGTCCATTAAGGAAGCAGTCTTACCGGGTCATTATGTTCCTCTTGAGGGTACAGACTAATATGTCTGAAAAGAAGAATGTAAAGTGTCTGCAGCCATGCCAAGCCCAGAACACCATTTCAGGCGCCAGCAAGAAAAACAGCTCCGCTCTGTGAGACAGAGATAAGACTCAGTTAAATACTGTTCACTGAATTAAAGTGAATCTTCATTTGGCTCAATTTATGTTTCTGTCTCTGTATAAGAACATAACCAAACCTTCACTTTAAGAACTTTATTGGAGGAAAAAAAAGCCATCAATTCACATTCATAAATTTACACGTGTGTAGAAAAGAGTAGAATGTAGAATGTCGAATCCCGTCAAGACTCCATTTTTAGTATTTATTGGAGGGGAAGTGTTTTCAATATTTAGGCTGAAGGTGAATAGACAGTGTATATAAAGGAAATCAAATTGTTAAATGTTCTGTACTAAATATGAAACTACACTCAGTAGTGAGTTGTTTTCATCTAAAAACTGTAAACAAGCGGGAAGAAGACTATTTATGCCAAATTCAGCTATTAGATTGTTATTTAGCCAATATTTACTGGACACATGAGAGAACAGTATGAATCCTTGTATCTGCCTTTCATCTTGAAAGGGATTAATCTTCTAAATTGTATAACTATTCATATACAAAGAAAATATAGAGATTGATGCCTCTTCTTGCATGATTGTGTCAAAAATAAAAGTACCATAATTTTCGAACTATTGAGCGCACCGAAACATAAGCTGCACCCAAAAAAAAGAAAACCACTAAAGTTGTCTTCTTCAGTGTCTCAATTTAACAGCCTCAGAATAACTTCGTCACACACTTTCTCATTTATTTTCATCCATAAATTAGCCATATCATTGTTTAAGCCGGGTTCAAAGCGTATGAAAAAAGTAGCGGCTTATTACCTGTGTCTAATCTGGAGCATGATGTAAAAGGACAGTGTGAGAGGTAGGAGCAGGTAGGATAAGATTTTTGCAGGGAGTCCAAATATGCTCAGGTACGTCACCAAATTGCTGAGCAGAACTGAAACACAGAGGTTGTAGAAAGCAAGTTTGCGCAGACTTAAGGTAACAGTCTTAATGTTTCCCTTTAACGTCAAGTCTGAAATGAACAAGACATAATATAACTTACAAATTTGAGTGGATGACTGAAAACTGTCGCACCAAATGTAGTTGACTGATGGCTTTAGGATCTTACTGACTTACATAACATAAGAAACTTCACAAATCTTCTAAGTTGATTTAACTTGCACATGCTCTATACATCTGAACAAGAAATCAGAGCACTGAAACATTGTTTTGTGTGTGTGTGTACCAGCCATACCATTTTTTACTGTGTCAAAATGGAGAAGAGGTTCCTTAATTGGGAGCTTTTCAGTTGATTCTTGCTCCACAGAGCTGCCTGTCTGCATGCATCTATTGCCTGCATAGGTTGTCAGCGCAGTGCTTGTTTTTTCTTCCTTCATCTCCTCCTCTTCCTCTGCACCTCTGTTAAGTGACTCTTGGGATAATTTGTGTATCATAAAATATGGGACAATATCTGCACACAAGGAGGAGACACGCAAAAGAGACATACACATTAGGAAACATTATGAAAAAAACTATCTTTAATTTTGGTTGGTTTTCTTGTAAATACAGATGACTCACTGTTACTCAGAAGGAAATGAATGCCATCTTTGTAGCCACTATCATAGGCCTTTTCAAGAGCCTAAAGGGTAGAGAGATGAAAAATAAAACTAAATGTTATGACAGATCCCTAAGGGAGTCTTTTTCACAGTTTAAGTAATTCAAACTGATTCATCAACCACGCCGCACGCGGAGAGCAAAGCATCTTGTGAGATACACCAGGGGGTCTCACCTCTAAAGTTATGGGGTAGAGAGCATTGATGATCCTGTAGCTGTTCGCAATGTTGCCCTTCAAGGTGGCTCCACTCACTACCATGTCCCACATGGAGGGGGTGTCGGCAGGACAGATGTCTGTCTCTCCAGAGAATGGAGAGACCGTTAGGATGTGACTGTAAGGTACAGGCAGTGTCGGCAGCATGCTGCTGAAACCCCCATCCACATAATGCTGTGAGACAAAGTCACATAGATTATGATAGTCACCAAACAATCATGTCTAAGGGAGTTTGAGAAAACACTCTTCAAATACTCACCACTCCTTTGAAGGAAGGAGGCAACATGCCACAGTACCCAGGAACGAAACAGCTACAGAGCAAAGCCTGACAACAACATGGGAATAGAGATGATTATAAGTGGCGATAAGATCAGTAAACATTTTTTGTCCATATTGCTAGAAGTCCATATCCATATTGACTTCTAGCCTACCAAGACTTCTGAAAAATGATTAGGGCGTGAATCTGTTGTACCAACTTACCTGTACTACATCCTCTTTGGACTGGAAGTCAGACATGATTATGTGTTTGCTATCAGCCATGCGGGTCATAGCCACAGCGAGACGCCCACTGGCCAGCTGGTGTGCATTGGAAGGCAGGTGTTTCTGTAAAATCAACTCTAACCAATGGAAAACATTGACTGAGGGGTTAAATGGTCCGAGCGTAAAAGCCTTCATCTTTTTGGCAAAGTGGAGCATCTCGTCCCGGATGGTAACTGTTCAAAAGAAGACAGTGAGTCAGGAAACAGAAGTCAAATACAAGAAAATCAGATTTGGTAGATGAGGTCACTCACTCATGCTCATCTCACAGACCACTGCGGCTGCTACCAGAGACCCAGCAGATGTACCCAGGATACAAGGCGCAGTGCGAATGATCCAGGGTGCACAGTTTAGGAAACACTGGGCGACTCCCAGCTGGTAGGTGGCCATGAATCCAGATCCGGAGAAGGAGATTGAAGGAGGAACCTCACGATAATGACAACTCAAAACTCCTGGGGCCATTTCCTGACAGTTTTGAATTACCAATTTTGATTCTTTTAATTTGTAGACAATGGCAAAAACTCCTTTCTGTCTCTCAGAAGTACCAGGCTAAGATGCGTAATGTAGTAAAAAATGAGCAAAGGCTCTAATACTGATGACTTTTAAACTAATCGGAATTAGACATACCATATCAGTCATGCCCATGTGATATTGCTTACAACATTCTCAGTGACTTTTTGTTTGTTTCCAATCCTGGAGGCTTAAAGCACTAGTCTTTTTCTCTCAGGTTGGCTTCCACATGAACTGCTTAATGAACAAAAAGCTCAGAGTCAGTAGCAGTGCTGAAGTAATGAGTGAGAAGTAAAAGGTCCACATAAGTACAAATCACTAAAAACAGACTAAATAAGGTTCTGTTCTTGGCACATTTTGTACTTATGGCCCAGACACTGATTTATTCTCTATTTATTTATACTTATATATAGAATTCTTAGTGTTTGATTTAACCTTAAAAAAATTGTTTGACTGTCACTTTTTTTCCTTCTATGTTCAAAATCTTTGTCTTTTTCCTATCACCAACTTGAGGAAACTGATATTTTCATCTTTATCGGATTCTGTGAGCAAAGGAAATGTGTTTCTGTTGTGTTCTATATCAATACCACACAGCACTTTCCACGAAAGTAGTCACTGGTACCCATCCATACAATAAACATAACATAAAGGAGATAAGTTATATTTTTGGATGAAAAAACAAAAACTTTTCAACTAGCGCACTTGATTTTAAACACAAGTGGGCCTAATGCTTAGAAATTGTTTTGCTATTTCTATACAAAATGATGTAATGTGTGAAGTAAAGGTAGGTGCTCTTCTTCCTCTACCAATTATTTACAGAAATATGTAGTTGGCCATGTAGTGATGTCCTGATTTCCTCTGTCTGCTATGTAAAGCGTTCGGAGCTAATCCGCTGGTTATCATGCTACTACAGCACCCCCTGCTGGCACATATGCAAGCTTTCTGTTGAAGGTTTAGCAAGAGAGAATACTCATTATGCTTTTCTCATGTTTCCTGTATTTTGTAAGCTTTCACATTATCTTTTTTTGTTTTGAAAGATTTGTTTTCCATTAAGAATTTACACTGCATGAGTAATCGACAGCCATATCTGGACCATTCATCAGAGGGGTAAATCTAAAGTACACAGTCAGCAATGGTAATATTGTACCCACTCTCACCTAATTGCTTTAGTACACAGGTTTATTTCATTTGCAGCCAGCCACACCCCAAACAATTCATTTCCACATTAAGTACATATCATACTGTTAATTTGTTATGTAATTTTTTATTTACTTTTGGACTTACACTGTTTAAATGGAGTGCACACATTTAACACTATAGGGTCAAAATCAATTTTCTGTTATGTTAATTATTGTTTCTTTGTCCTATTTTGAGTTACCATGCTTGTGGGGGGTCCCTTCCTGGTGAAGCAAAAGGCGTGGCCCTGGGTGGAGGACTGTTTTATTCTGTAGCCTGTCTATTAGGCCATGCCATGTGCTACCATGTTAAAGGGGGGATTTGGGTTCAGTTAGTTTTACTTTAGTTGTATTAGTTGTAGTTAATGTCTATCTTGTTTTCCCTTGTGTATTATTTGGTTTGGCCAAGCAAGCATATTTGTTCCCTCGTGGCTCATTATGTTAGGTCAGTTTGATCAGTTAACATCTTGTTTTGTTGCTGTTATTTTGCTGTATTGTTCTATTCTGTTGACCTCTTTTATAGGCCTAGCTATTAAGTTCTTTGTTTGTATTGTTTGTGTTTTTTGGGTGAATAAAAACTCAACTTTCCCAACAAACCTCCTGTTTTCCTCATTGCCTCACTGCTTGGTCCCTGACATCGTCACTCAGCATCTGTAATAAAATAACAATACAGTAATGCAAGTTCTGGAGCATCATCTGAGTACATGAGTATTCAAATAAAAAAGTCAGGAAGGCAGCACACAAAATAAGCCAAAAAAATATTTATTTTACAAAGCAGGAAAAATAATGACAATTAACTAAGTACACCAAATTTGAAACTTAAATACATGTATGACTGGCACAAACTGGCATTGAACCTGCAACACGAACATTTTTGTGTGACCACAAACAATCACAAAAAACAAACTGCAATAATTTCACACTCCTCTCCACCTCTTACCTGCAAGACCTACATTTATAAGTTTGCCTTTATGAAAATGAGTGCATCTCTTGTATTATTATTACTGTATAACACAATTGCATTGTTATTATCACTATTTTAAGCAAGCCAAAGAAAAATGTGAGTTCTGATGATTATTTTTTTATGTGATTCTGTTATTCTCATACCTTTAAATGTTAGTGTTGGTTATAATCACATTGATTTGAGGAAAAATGAAAGCAATTTCACAGTGATAGAATTCCAAGCAAAGTCATCTCCCAGTGATAGATGCCCAATGATAGACACAAAACAGTGCATTTTGTCAAACCTGTATTAGCAATGAGTATTTTTTGAAGCTCAAAGCACAAGACGAATCCACCATTATCTTCCTCCATAATTTGTGCTGTTTCACTGTATGGAGGACATTTATTACACTGATCTTTTCTATGGAGGAGGCTGTGGAGAAGCACGTTCAGGAGAAACCTCAAAATGATCCTCACTGAACTCATGTGAAGGACTGCTGTTCGGAAAATCCTCATCCTGAGGTGGAGTTGGATCTGGGGACAGATCAGCCAGTGGTTTTCTGATGTCCAGAGGGAGTTTCAGAAACCTGAGGGGGGAGGAACAGAGAAGCAAATAACAATAAATGTGTGTGTCGCTGTGGAGAAAAAGACAGGAGGAGAATGACTAAGAGAAAAGGAACAGAGACCTGAAGAGGAGTTTTTGTCCTCGCTCCTTTTTGATGATATTCAACTTGTAGTAGTGCCGCAAAGCACGGGACATTTTTTCGTAGGTCATATTGCGTCGGTTCTGTAATCAGAGACAATGCATCACTAAAGGCATTCAGTGCAACATTTACCCTGCAGTCATATCACCGGTTATACCTGTGTTTTCAAATTCCCTGTAAGACAAACCAAACAGACCTGGATGCTCACCTTATGGTTTCCCCAGAGACGGGCCAGACCATTGGGGTCAACAACTCTGAACACCAGGCTGTCCTGGTCTTCCCATCGAATGTATTCTTGGTAACGGTCATCACACAGCAGCTGATATACATAGTCCCACAGCAGTCTGCACTCTGACCGCAATGAAAATGGCAAGAAGACACACAATGGCAATGTTTATAATACCATTATTTCAGTAGTGATTAGTATTTAAAGCTCTAATGAGTACTTGTAATGCAAATCAATATAAAAGCCTTGTTTATATCCAAGAATGTATGAATCCATCATTTTAAGGTTTTCTCGTCCAGGGGTCGGCAACCTTAGACACTCAAAGAGCCATTTGGACCCGTTTCCCACAGAAAAGAAACAAAAAGAAAAAACATTAAATTAAATACTTATTATTTATTTTCCTCAGACACAGGGAGCCGCAGCAGAGCGATGAAAGAGCCGTGGGTTGCCAACACCTCTTTAAGTCTGTTTTTTATTCTGCCCCCATAAAAAAAAAACCAAAGCAGCACAGAGGACAACATGAGTGAACCTATGGTTGAAGAACAATGTTAGAGCAAGCTAAAGAGATGTAATTCTGTAACATAGACAATGTATCAAAGAGCATTGTCTATGAGTTTTTCTGCCCCTTGGTGGTCAAAAATTAACTTGATGCAACTATACTAACTTGATGGTCACTTCTTGCATTTCCGCCTTATATGGCAGTGACAGCTGGTGGGGGCTGGAAAAGCAGTGGAAAGATCAATGAGATTTGCAGCAAAGGGTTCAGGTTGATATCCAGACCTAGGGTGCTATAGTAGGGGCTCAACCTTGAATGCATGGTACATAAGCTAACAGGATACCACCAGGATTTCCAGTTCTTTTACACATCTGTGCACCTTCTCCAAGAAATATGTATATAT
>JAQNCA010000002.1:14489297-14502062 GCA_029783725.1 Acanthurus tractus | reverse complement strand
TGTGTGTGTGTGTGTGTGTGTGTGTGCATTTTTTCATTACTTGAGACCATCGCTACATGAGGGTGTGTGCGTGGTTGGTGTAGAGGGGGAAAGCAGGTCTGCTTTATACCAGACAGTGAAATGCTGTAGGTGGTAGAGGAGCTACATGTGCATGCCCCTCCTAATTTACAACTCCAGAATTTTGAGAGTGTGATGAAGGAAATGGCTTTATGGATATTTACAAAGAATTATTAATTTGGAAAGCAGGGATGTGGAGTGTGTGTGCGGTAAAAAAAATCAGGGGAGACGGATGGGGTGAGGAATTACAGATGAGGAGGTCCACACACACACACACACAAACACACATACACACCACATGCACACATACACTGACCCCACAGATGAGACAATTATGCCACCAAACACTCTCATTAGCCAGGGGGATAGCAGTGTGGGTGGTGGGAGAAGAACGGAGGAGAGGAGCGGAGGAGGAAGAGAAGAGGAACTGATGGAAAATGGGGTTGTTTCACAGCTCATTGGAGATGCTCTCCCTGGCCTGCAGTGTCTGCTGTTTCCCTCATGGCTTCCAGATGCTACCATGAACTGCACTGACACAGTTAGGCTGTGACTCCAACCATCAGGCAGTACAGCTTTGAATGCAGAGCTGTTGGGGTTTGGTCTGTAAAATGTCAGTGGTACTCTATACCTGCATTGCGGTCAGAGCTGAGATGTGTGTGTGTGGGTGGCCAGGGGATGTATCATTCCCTGCTGGACAAGGAAGAGATTTGTGTGTGTGTGTGTGAAAGAGAGAGAGACTCACAGAGACAGTAGGTTGGGTAGGTCCCATGGTGCATCATCAGGGAGTCTCTCCAGCTGGTTGTTTTGCAGCATCCTGAAAGTTACATACAGAACGGTCAGTTATAGGTGCAACAGGTCTGTATGTGATGAAGTATGTGTGGTGTGTGTGTGTGAGGGCACATTAGGCAGAGCAAATATTTCCATCATGAGCGAAATCTGACACAAGAAGGAAAGGGCCAGTGAAAGCTTGAAGAGAAGCAGAGAATGAAAAGTAGAAGAAAAGAGAAGGAGAAGCTCCTTGGGTGGGCTGCTGATGTCATTCTCAGAAGAATGAAGCGAAAAAGCGAAGGAGGAAGTGCGGAGAAAACAATAGCCCTCTCTTTTTCCCCTTTCTAGATTCCTCTGTCTTTTTCTCCCTCTTTCTTTAAAGTTTTTATTGTGACCAGTCATGAGACATTAGCACAGGAGACGTTTGGTCTCCAGTGTGACGCTGTCAGCAGCGCTGTTAAGCCCTCATGTATCACAGTGCCACAGTAGTTAGAGTGTCAGAGACTGTGTCAGCAACAGTTTAATGTCTTGTGGTACAGTGAAGTTAATAAAATCATCTTGCATCTCGTTTGTGGGTGTGAATTATCCTTGTTGCAAGATACAAGAGTGTTTTTCACTGATTTAGCTGTTTTTGATGGTTAAAATGCTAATGTTAGATGTGTCTACATGTAAAGAGCATATGTTTACTATATTTTTTAACAGAACTCAGGGCTTTGGCAGTGAATATATTTCACTGTAGATTCCTTTGTAGGATAAGACAATTGCTTCAGTGTTTAAAACATTACCCTCAGGGGCTATATATCTGAAGTTTCCTCACACAAAGAGTTGCTCCTAGTGAGGAAATTCTAAGTAAATTCCTCGAAATAATAATTTCTAAGAATTGATATCAGACCAGCGAAGTCTGAATCCTTTTAAAGATAGAAGTTTTTTTCCAAGCATCTTACCCCAAAGAGAGATCCTATGGTCCCAATAAAAAAATGAAAAATAAATTTGGAATCAATAAAAACTTAACAGAAACCAGCAAATCTACTCTGGTAACTATTGAAAAAAGAACAAAATAGATAAATAAGTAAAAAAAAAAATCAAATTTATAAAGCTACAGTAACCTTTTTCATTCTATGTCTTTATAGAGATTAGATTCCATGATTGGCTTGATTCAGATGTCACTAAAGAGCATTGTTACATTGGTTATTTTGATCTACCAATGAACTCCACCTCTTCACTAAGGTAAAAGCTTCTCTCTCTTTCTTGCTCAAAGCTGCTAAGAATAACTTCTAAGCTTTGACTCCTTGCAGAAACTTTTTGGTCTAAGTTCGAGCTTTCTGAGAGTATTCTCAGAATGCTGTGAATAGGAGCCCAGGTTTTAGAGGATCAGGGAAATGTTTCCACTGGGATGATGATGCCATTGTAAATACATCGAAATTTAGTCTTTTCCTGTTTCAAAGAAATTCCCCACGGGGAGCTTCGCTGTACTCCACTCTAGGTTCATAACCTTGTGCGTGTGTGTGCACGTGTGTGTATGTGTGTGTGCTTGTGTCAGCAGGGATCTTGCCTGTTACCCTGCATGAGGCCAGTGGTCCATTTTCCTTTGACACAACCTGACTTCAACTGATACTTAGAGGAAGAAAACCAACAGCTTTAGCAGCTCTGAGGTCACAGAGACCATCCAAAGTTTTCTAGGGTGTTATATTGTGAAGCATGAACACTCGCAAACTTGTTTGAATTCAGGATATGTGTGTGTCAATTATGTCAATAATGACATAATAGCTCAGGATTCATGGCTGATTGGCTCATTTTGTCTCTGTGAGTTTCACAACACAAGGTGAAAGAAGATCAACATGTGTGCCTGGTAATTTCCCAGATTTCCTCAAATTACAAACCACAATTCTCTAGCTAAGTTTATATTCTGTGGCAGAGCTCCTCAAGCTCTCCTCAGCCAGGGTCCAAAAGGAATTGAGTCGGTTGCCAAGGCTGATGAAAACCTCCTTAATACCCTTTTTTTGCACCCACTAGCAATATGGCCGGAACTCATTAGATGCCTCACAAGTCCGAAAGTACCATGGTTTTTATGGTTGCTTTGCACTTTTTTTGCTATTTAATACCTCACGGCAGCACTAACAGTTGGTGGCCATGGATCATAAGGCTATGAACACACTCAAAAAAATGGGGTGTTGAGAGAACAGTTTTGAATGGCGTGAAGTGATTTCTTTCTTTCTTTCTTTCTTTTTTTTGTCACTTGCTGTAATCTTGGTGGGTGGTGTGACTGGGAGGTCCCTGCATTACACCTGTGTGTAAGTGTGTGTGTCTGCATGGTTGCAACTGAAACAGCGCTTTTTTGGGGGGGAGAATGAAGAAACTGCATGCAGGCCAGGTCTCCCCCCAAGCCCATAAACTTTAACTACAGTTAATGATGCATGGCCTGTGTGTTTTATTCAAGGCGGGAGCACAACTCCATCCCCCCAGAATGCTGGAGTGGAACAACCCACCTGGGATGCGGACTGAACCACTTGAGCGGGATAGCGTGGGAGGGAGGCGGAGGAGGAGGTTACTCACAGAACTTTGAGGTTGTGGAGACCCTGGAGAGCGTGGCCTGAGATGTACCTCAGCTGATTCCCCGAGATACGCCTAGAAGAGAAACACGGAGATCAAAAGGAACTTAACATCATATAAAAAGTGAAAAACGAAATATTAGCACATACACATAAAATATTACAAGTCTTATGAGAAATGTTTTGCCTTTTGCCTTATTCTACGTTTTTTGGATTGAGTTGTGATATGTCTTCATCCTTAAGTTCCTGCTTTGGGGTTAGTGTAGGGGCAGTATGCAAATAACAATATTCTGTTCCCTTCATTGTGGTTGCTATTGGCCCAGATCACACCCTGAAACCCTAACCAATGCTGGGAGCCCTGATGAGTGAGTAAAGACTGAATTGAATAAGACTAAGACTGGGTCAACAAGTGCAGCGTCAAAGTATATTTGCTTGTGTGCATGTGTGTGTGTGTGTGTTTATGTGTGTGTATACTATATAGGAACACATGTGTATGCAGTGTGAATGTGCATGTGCTAATTTCCATGTCCTTGAGGTAAATTGGGCCCATTTTGAGGGGGCCTTGAGGACAGCAAGGGAGAGAAACCACACACATTCACACAAGCAATCCAATCAGTTTGTTTATCAAACACAGCACCTAATGGTCATTTGTGAGTGTGTATAAGATGTCCAAATAAATAACATTCAGTCCAATGGAGTAACTCTCAAGGTCACAAGCTGGAAGCGCAGTTTAAACACAGATTTGGTCTTCACAGCTCGAGACCACCCACCTTTATTAAACACACACGAGTTAAAAGTTACTCAATGGCATCCTTGCTTCTCACACCAGTGCTCTACAGGTGACATTTGACTCCCATTTCAGCCTTATGCTAAGCAGCCTGCCGCTGTCTGAATTGCTCCATCAGTGCCAGTGCTTTATAATATTGATATAGAGGTCTGGCCGCCTTTCCAAGCCACTATCATCCAGATGGTAGTGGACGAGGGCTCTCAGCAAACTCCCTCTGACATCTGATACTCATGTCAACATGTCTCAGTCTTATTACTGTGCAGTGGCAAACCACACAATCCCACCCGCGCCTGCCAAATCTCACACTCAGCCCAGTTTTAAAGCTCTTATAGAGCTCATATTTATCAAACACACACACACCAGCACACACACATAGACCCACATTGGCATACTGGAATACAAAATTGATTGATTATTATCCAAGCTATTGTGGTGCTATTTAGTCATGCCTCTTAAACCACAGTCAAAACTCATTCAAACAGACTCTGACTGTGCCACGTGATGTCTCAATATAGAAAGTTAATCTGCGTTGACTGCAGCTATTTGACCCTACAAATTCTAATATTCAGATTTTAAGATGAAGGAGCAGGCTCCAAGATTTGACTTTGCTCATAAAGAAACCTGAACACTGGCTGTTTGACGTCCTTTAGAGGATGATAGGTCTGCTACTTCAATACCATCTCAGTTTTCGCTATTGCACAAGCTGGTCACAGGGGACCATTTGAAAAGCAACTTTTCCAGAGGTAACTTTCTTTGGGCCTTGCTTTGGTCCTGACACCAGTGAAATAGATCTAAGCTTCTTTCTACAAAGACCCCTAAGTGCCTTCCTTTGGTTCATGTTAAAACACAGTGATTAGCTACAGACATATGGGACGGAAAAAAGATATAGGTAGCACCAAAGAAAAATAAATGTCTTTCTCACTGGGGGCTGAGGAGGCCAGTAATTTAGAGTTTCAGAAAACAAACATTGTAGTTAGGCCATGGTATGATGTGCATGTCCTACTGCCAACCAGCCTTTCTCTATTAGCTGCACCATTGGAGCCAAAACAGCATTAGAGTGGAATAATGCTTTTTTTGCCGACTTCATTTGTCAGATGGATAATTACGTCGAAAGTGAAGATGGATATTGAAAAAGGAAAGAAATATTCAGACGTTCTTGATAGACATCAACAGAACATTGGCAGTGACCATTGGCCAACTGTTTCCATGATATCAGTGTGTGTATTTATGTGTGTGTGTGTGTGTGTGTGTGTGTGTGTGTGCAAATGATCGTACGTATGAGTGAATGTTCCGCACTTAGCCACCTAGTCCTTCCACATCAATCTCATTCTAATGAAAGGCGCCTTGCTCTTGTCAAACCATGTCTCAAACTGTTTTTTCTTTTAATTTGATTTGGGGATGGTTCGGATTTTTTTTGGCCCCTGGACTGTGTAGATAAAATTTCCAACTAAGCATAATTTAGCTCTATTAAAGTGAATTATAGATGAAATAACAGAAGCCGGTGCAGTTCAAACACATGGGAGAGATGTGAGATTGGTGGTTACAAAAAGTGAGACCACCCTGATATCCGAGCCGATCAGTGAGGGTTTTGCAGAAGCATACCAAGTGCTGATTGTTCTATGTATCACCAAGTCTTATTGCTTCAAAATAATAAGCAAAAAAGAGAGATTAAAGACCTAGACAGTATCATATTTTGGGATACTATCTAAGGTAGTGATAGAATGTCATAGTGGCAGCAGGGCCGGGATAGTCGATAAGAGTCGATGATCAAAGAAAAAGGAGAGGATAAACAGGTCTTATCAGAGCGAGGGCGGTTTGTGTGTGGGTGTGTCTTTAAGTACATACCCGTGTATGACCTTTTTCACCCTTAGTCCACCAATAGAAATGTTATCCCTCCTTCTGTTCGGAGGTCCAACCTGAAGGTCAGCCACTTAACCTGGCGTTAACCTTTGCAATTATTGGAGTAAAATATAGACTGGAACTGTGTTTGTGTTTGTGTGTGCCTATGTGTCCGTGTGTCTGCCTGGAGGTGTTGATGGGAGAGTGGGGGAGTATTTGTGTGAGAGAAGGAGACCAGCGGACAATGGCAACGGTTAAAGGAATTGTTTTTAATTGACCTAGATAGTTCCAGCTGTGTGGTGCACCTGGACTGTCAGGACTGCCAATATTGTAAGCCCTTAACCCTCACCTACGTCATTCTCCTGGCCTATCAGCAGACAATCTTATCACCAAAAAGAAGACATGCAGGGCAGCACTGGCCGCCACTCAACACTTCTCTCCTTTTACTTTTGAATTTCATCCGTATGATAGTCAGTAAGTGCATGAAAACAGTCTCACAGGGCTGGAGAAGCTGGATTGCTCTTCCAGGTTTGGGGGGATACTGCCGAGGACAAGATTGGGTTTATCCTAATTTCTATCTTGGCTGAATAACATGCATTTACAGCATATTCTATGCACTTTCACTTGAGCTTGTTATACTGTGTGTTAAAAGAGACAGAGCCAACACTGGCAGAGGGTTTTAAATGAAACCCACTGATTGTTTGACTTGTCAGGCCTTGTTGAATGGGAAGAGTTCAGCTCTGTATTCAAGAGGTGAGTGACAGCTACAGATAATGATAAGATGAGCATGAGAGACTCGACCCAAACGGCCGATTATGAAACGAGTCAGAGGAAGAAGGCAGCATGAAATGTGATCTCAGGAGGGTACGAGCAGCGTGGACTTTGATACTGGTGGTGATGGACAGAGTACTGTCGCCTTCTAAAGTGGTTTTCAGGAAGCACTTTTAGGGGGCCAGTTTAACCTAAAACCACCCTCTGCTAGTTCCAAGATGTAATTATATCAGGAATAGATGGTGCATCTTTGATATTAGAGTGGAACATTTGAAGACAGGGGGTGTCTTTGATATGTCAGGTAGATGAGTAACCAATCTTGAAGCCCGCACTGAAGTGTGGGCTTTGCTGCCCTCTCATTAATATATAGACATGCAGTCTGCCTCTCAGTCGCATCTCTTCATGCTCCGTCTGACTGACAGTTGCGTGCAGGTTTGCATGTTTGAATTAGGAGGTGATTTACTGATCAAAGCGCTAAATTAAGGCTTAATGAGAGGGATCTGAGATCAGTAGGGTAGGATTTAGAAATAAAGAGTTAGAAATAGAGAAAGGGCTTGAGGGAGGGACGATTACACTTATATCTTATTATCAGTGTTAATGCCACAGTGGATTAAAGGGAGGTTTGTTACCTGCTTTTTTAAAGACCTCACTGCTGGTTCAGATGGATTAGCTGTTTTCACTTTGACCCTACTGACATAAGAGACAGCAGGGTACAGTTCTAATGTTTTTTAGCTGTGTTTTAGATGGAAACTCTGTATGTGCCTCGTAACATTTTATTCCCTTTCCTCCTTCCTTTATGGTGTAAAATAGGATGAAAGCTGGACTTCTTGCCATAAGCAGATATGTTTTGGTTTGTAGGAATGTTGAGAGAGTCAAAAAAAAAAAAGGATAAAAGAAGAAAAAGTATCAAAGGCGCTGACTACAGCTCGCTTTAGGCTGCAGTAAAATGGAGATGAGGGTCTGTAGAAACGAATTGGAAAAGAGCTAGATAGAGTGAGAGAGGACAGGCAGGGAGGTAGAGCCCAACATCAAACAATTTATCACTCTACCAGTCACAACCTGCCTGGCCCTCGCCTCTCCCTGTGCTACCAACAAGTGCTATAGACCGACATCAGACGCTCTCACTCTCAAATCAGCCATGTTTGTGCTGAGAGTCTTGGTTTGTTTTTCTAAGAACTGTAACTTGTTCTAATTATTATGCTTCAAGCTATGCCTCATCTCCCCAAATCTTCTACATAGGAGTGGGTGTCAGAAATGGGCTTCTCTTCGTCTTGGAACAGTATCATTACACCAGCTATTTCCAAAATTGGTCAGCTGGCTTTAAAAATTGGCTTTAGGGCAGAAACATCCTTGGAAGAGTTACAAAGCAACAGAATGTTACAGCGAAAGCTGCGCAGGGAATGAAAGATCAATGGAGCTGTGGAACACTGGAGGGCTGTTTCTGGACAATCACTGCTGATGGAGCTGCATCCTGGACCCCCACCTCCCTTTTTCCCAGTACAGGAATATATCAGCATCAATGTTCAGCCTCACTCTGCGCTGCGTGGTTCTGGTTATTACATCATCAGAGATATCTGACTTTTATAGTTTCTTACAGCAGCAAAAGTTCAGATCACAAACTGAATAAACAACAATAAACCAAAGTCTTGAATTTTAATTTCCAAACTGCCGTGTGTCACAAAATTTGGTAGTTCAGCTCCAAGCTCACTGCACATCCAGTTTGACTGAGTCACAGCCAGCTGAATGGTTTTTCAGTTAACCTTTTACTTTCATCATCATTTGCTCATGCCTCACAGCCTGCAGCTGCAAGAATTAGCAAAGAAAACAGCGGACTGTTCAAACAGCCCATGCAGACACACGCACACACAACGCAGGCTTCAGCAGTCAAAGAATCAGGTGAAGGCTGACATACACACATAAGCCCCATTGAGTTACTACACACTTACACACACACTTTCAAACCCTGAGGGCATGTCTGTGGACTGCCTTTGTCAAACTGAGACTTAGCTGAGTTCTGCTGAGTGGTCAAAGCAGCTATCGGCCAGGCTGACCGAAAACATGCTCTGTAAATTTTGTAATTCTGCTGTGGTGTGTGTGTCCTTTCATCAGCCCTGCAAGAATGAAACCAAACCCTTGTACTTTGTGTAGCACTAACCAAAGTGCGTTTGTAGATCGAAGTAAAGCTGTAGTAATTCTGGCCAGATGCTGAATCAAAATGCTTCGTCTTGTTCACTCTTTTTAACATCTTTAGTTTGTTAAACTAAATTTTTCAGAGGGAAAAACACGTAATTAGCCCCAAAACTCATGCTGCAACTCACTGAACAAACAAGCACCTGTGTTGAACATTTTTAATGATGCAGAGCTGTACATACACTTAATGTTATAAAGAAAAAAAAGCATAAATCTTTCTCCTTTCATTTTACCTAATCCTGACCTCAAGTTGTCCTATAGTGTGTGTTTGTCTTGGCAAAGGCTTGTGTCTATGTGTGTATTGCTCCTGCCGAGCTGTCCAGCTGAAACAAAGTCAAGAAGCGCAAGAAAGCAGCGGCTTGGATGCTGAGCACAGAACAGGCTCTCTAAACACTTTAAGGACCATATATTCGCTCTCTGAGTGAATATCAGGTTCCCTTTGCCTCCCTTTTTTTGTGCAGCCATCCCAGGATCTACTTGCTGATTGCTGCAGGCACTTTCTTGGTAGAAGAGATCAGAGGCAGGCCAGAGTCATCAATCCCCATCACAAAGGTCTACCTACGCATATCAGCGGCTTTGGGAACAACTGTTTTTTGTCATGCGCAAGTTGTGATGATGGAGGTTTTATTGACTGAATGTGAGTTGAATGATTTTGTACTCACAGTTCTGATAACAGGTGCAGTCGGTGGAAGGCTCTTGGCTCAATCTCGCTGATGTTGTTCATGCTCAGATCCCTAGAAAAAGAAAAAAGAAGAGGAGAGGCATCAGCATCGGCCTATCAGTCCGTTAGATCTTAATAATGTTCTTTGAAGGTATTCAGGAAATGTGAAAAATTACAAATGTTTAGAATGCATTTTTCACATGGTGATCAATCATCCAGAGTGGGGAGTAGTGAGCAAAGAGAGGTTAGAGGGTTAGGTAGAGAGGTTGGAGGACGAAAGGGAGGAGAGGGAGATGTAGAGGAGAATTTTCCCCAATGAATCATTATTGGGCAGCTGTAATTTCCTCCTCGTCCCAGTGACTCTTTCTCTTTTCCAGATGTCTCACTCTACCTTCTCTGAGATCTTACCCCTCAGTCTCCCTCCATATCTTTCCCTCTCTCCCTCTTCATCTTCTCTTCTTCTTCCTTTTTTTTTCTTCCTCAGGTTTCTCAGAGGATCACCTCCTTTTTTTTTCCTTTGTTCACTGCTGCAACACAGACACACTCCATATCTCTGTGTCTCTGACACACACTCTGACGCGGGAGGGTGTGTTTGGGGGCTTAGTGTTGACGCAGCTGCGTTGCGGTCAAAGAGGGAGAGGTGCAGGATGCTCGCATACACATGCATGTATGAATACACGTGCACGCTCATTCAATGCAAACACACACTTAACCTACTTTTTTAGCACTTTGGATATTGAGGACAACTTATGTGTCAGCCTCTGGTAGAAAACATACATAACCTTGTCGCCTCAGTCATGTAAGGTCATCTCTTTGATAAACAACGAAAGCAAAGAGGTGTTACGTCACCCCTTCTTCGCTTTCACAGCCCTTGGGGTCTCGCCCGAGTCTTCAAGAGTGAGGCTTGAATGTGCGTGCGTGCCTATGTGTGTGTGTGTGTGTATGACACTAACCATTGCTCATAAAGCCAGACCACCGGGCTAGCAAGTGTAAACTGTGCTCTCAGAAGCCCTTTGCAGTTGGGAGTTTTGACACACTCGCTGTTTGTTTGTCAAGTCAGCCAAATTGACGGGGGAGCTGGATGAATTTGTCTGCAGACGAGATCTATATTCAGCTTCGAGGAAGATGTGGAAAAATCACCGCCGGTTCACCAATTTGGGTATTTGAGTGGCATGTCAGCTGTAGCAGTTGTGACAAGAATGATTCAGTATGCCAAGAGTTTTTCCACCAACATTTAACATTAGGTGTTTGGATGTGGATTCTTGCTGTCACTTCAGGTGAGGAGCTGATGATGAGTGTGATGAGTTTGCAGTATCAGCTGTGTCCTTTCACTATGAGATTGTGATGTTCAGACAACTATGTAGCCTTTTTACAGCTTCTGCTGACATAGTAATGCATAATAATCACATGTTAGTTTCCCTGCAAAAGAATTTCCTGTTATGGATGCCTTCTCCTGGGAGGTCTGACTGCAGAGAGAGGGGTTCAAGGTGGGACACATAGGCACTGTCGATGCTTTTGCTAAGTGTCAAGGGGGAAAATGCTGATTTAAAGAAGGACAATCATTTTTGCAGTTTCGGTATCGAGCCATAGTTACTCAACTTAAATTTGTTGTGTTTTTGACAAACAGGTCTCTGTATTGTTTGTGTTTTATGCTCTGAAAACCCCGGAAACACAAGGACAAGAATTAAACATTTATAAGAGTGGTAATATATGTTTACTGCTTGTGGTGATAATACACCATCAAAAAGCAAGACGCCGATAAATGAGGAGAAGACTTCAAACAAGAGCAAATGATGCAAGTCTCAAAACATTCAATAAAAGACTGTTTTTAAACTTTAATGTGCAAATGTTTTATTTATGATTAAAAAAACTCCACAGGGTTATTTTAAGATGAATTTCTTTTTAAATTTTGACATAATAAATCACACGTAGAAGAAATTCAGTGATGAATGCATGACACATTATACGTTATTTAACATGTTTTTTCACCTCCTTAAAATGTATTGCAACATTAATTAATTTTATTGACAAGTAGTGACTAAGTAAGTAAGACAATTCAGAAAATTTAGGGACATTAACAAAAAATGTGAAGCTTTGACTCTTTGCTTACACTGGGATGTCTTTGCAGGGCTCCTTCACAACAAAAGTACTGCAGTGATGTCATGTGAGTCTGTCCCTTTTTTGGCACTATCTGCTCAGGCTCCAGGCACTCATTTTGGAATGAATACAACAAGTGTAATACACCATACTGCTTGATTAAAGCCAGAAGTAAATATAAGTGATAACAAAGTTGCCATAGAGATGACACAGCCAGCAGTAACTGTAAACCGGCTGACATAATCAAGACATAGTGACATCACGTAGAACACAGCAGGCGCATGGTCACCTCCTGGGACCTAATCAACAATACACATACACACCTTAATCCTATTTATTGTCCGTGTAGTAATATTTTACTAAGACAAATTTGTATTGGAACATTCTGTGGGGATCATTAAGGCATAGCAACACACACACACACACATAACCCGGCTTCCAGAGATGCTCCCACAGATGGAGACAGCTCTCTGTTATCTGGTCCTGATTAAAGAAGCCATAAACAAACGTTGTGTGAAGTCCATAACAGCGGCCTCACTCAGACAGAATAAACATGCAGCAATGGAGAGAGAAAATGTTTAAAAATAAAGACACACAGCGTTGAGTCATGGGGAAAAGGTTGAATGCAGCTCAGCTTGACTGTGCTCTCCAACGAGCTCATTGGGAAGCTAAGAGAGAGAGAGAGAGAGAGACATTTCTGCTGTGCAGGCCAAGGCCTCCGCTGACAACTTGACGTATCGTTGGAAGGCGCTGCACTATGGCTTGTTTTTAAAATCAAATAACAGCTGTGGCTTTTTTAAACCATGATAATTATGATTGATGACTACCACATGTGCATTGTGTCGGCTGGCGCTGCGACGTGCAGATATTTTCAGCGCAAATAAACGGTCGCGAAAAGAAATGAGAAAGAGAGCAGTTAAAGATTTTGCAGGCTCCGTAGCATATGGGAGTTTCACAATTAGAACGAGGGTTTTTGTGTCCCCATTTTACAGGCATCTCTTATGTGTGTGTGGGTGTGTATCTGTGTGTGTGGGTGTGTGTGTGTG
>JAQNCA010000002.1:14466673-14475682 GCA_029783725.1 Acanthurus tractus | reverse complement strand
CTTGCATGAACACACATGCACATGGACATCCATAGAAAATAACAGATTGAGCGACTGGTGCAAAAGAGCTTGCATATCCATTTCACAAACACACACTCTGGTCTACAGAGAGAAGAGTGTGGATTTGTGAAGAAGTGTCAGCTGCCTCGGGCTAAAGCCTGTCCGTATTTCACAGTCTATCCGTGCTCACTTGCAGGTTCTCCAAACGATCTTGAAAATAATCTCATCCAGCCACCATTTCTTTTATAACAACACAAAACTGGCCAGAAAACATCACTCTAAAATTAGACTCTCTGCTTTTTTATCTTGCACAACTAAGCCTTACGTGCGTGCACCAGCAGTACAGGATGCTTCCTAACTGCCTAATGATGCTTTCTATAATTATAACAAACTTACAAAAGAAAACTTGGCTTGCCATTCAAAGCAGCGCCGACTTTATTGTGTCCTTTTGACAAATTTCAGGCGTATCTCCCAACGGCAAACCCGAAGCAGTAAAAAGCTGCCTTTGGGAGGGGAGATCATGAATTTTTCCAACAGAGGAAAACATTACCATAAAACACTGCACAGATTGATGATTGCAATACATTTAAGAAATTTAGAGGAAATCCTTAATGGGGTTAGCATTACATCACACCCCATAACTCAAGTTTTGGTGATTTTCATGTTTTAGCAGCGGGATTACGTGGTCTTCCGTGAGTTGATAAAATCGGACAACCACTCGGGCTCATAAAATCTTTTCAAACCCCATCGGATTAAGTCAAAAACGCATGGTTGTCAATGTGAAAACAAGGCTGTTTTTCGAGTTCCTGGAAAGCTGATGCCTGAGGAGCTTTTAATTGACGGAGGCAGTTTTTGCATGCGAAGCCAAGAACATAGATGCAACACGGAAACTTGACAGAGATGACACGCATATCACTAAACAGGTCATGAAAATGTTGCAGGAACAGGGCCTGGAAAAAGTGCACACCATGCTATTTGGGAAATACAAATTATACAGTTCTAAATGTCTTTGCATCCAGTCTGTGTTTGTCTACCCCTCCTAGTCTGTCTTTCTCTACGTCTCTCTCATTCTCTGTCTTTCTTTCTCTACCATTCTCTGTAGGCTGAATAGTTTCTCATTAATTAATTAACATTCCTATGCCACTGTGTTTTCTGAGAGGCCTTTGTTATGGCCCCACAAAAAGTCTTTCAGAGCTGTTCTTCACATAGTCTCTCTCTCTCTCGTGCTCTCTCTCTCTCTCTTCTCTCTTTCTCCCTCTTTGTAGTGAAATGCTCTCTGTCTATTGTCAGTTTAAAAATGTGGCGTGAATTTTATTCAAGGGGTGTTTTATGCTACTTTTTCCTTTGCACAAGCTTTCTCTACCTCGGATGCACGCAGGCAGACAAACAGACTCTTTAGAGGAACACCTTGCGTGATCTTACGGTACACCCACAGCACATACACACACACACACACACACACACATTCCCATGGGCACACACACACTTGCACGAAAACATGTGCATGCTCCTCATACACCTGCAAACTCCACCTCTCCTCTTCTTGGGCGCAGAGCTCTGTCATCTTTTTAAATGCTCTTTAATTGTCTGGCCCCGGGGGAGCCCTAAAACACACATACTGTAAAAACTTGCATGTCTGGTCCCCTGCCTGTCTCTCTGTCTTTCTCTCACTTTCTTAATGGTCTCTCTATCAACCTCTCATTTGTTTACCATCTGCCTTTCAATCACAAATGTAAAAACAACCACACATGGGGCTCCATGCTGTTAGGAAAGTTAAAAACGGATTTGTTCACATTGCACCTGTTCTGACAGTTCTGATAGATGTGTGCAAGGTTAAGTGTAAGTCTGTGTAATCCATTTTTCTCCTAAGGGGGAAGAAAGCAAATTCCTATATCCGCAGATAACACTTTAGCTCATTTTTTTACTTCACAGAGAGGGGACAGGTGTCTTTAAAGTTAGTTTATAAAGTAGTTAGATGGAATAGGATATGTGCAGTCTACAGCACAGAGCTAAAACGTATATATTATGCACATGTGGAACATTAAAATGTTTGAGCTTGGCAAGAGGAGGTGTATTTATGAGCAGAGCTGCCACTGCTCCCTCAGCATTAGAAGCCATTTTTAGAAAAACGAGATCCTGTAATAGTGCTGCAACCAAGGCCTGCCATTAAGCTAGCTTTACATTCTTACACTAAACCAACAATGCTAGCATAACGCCGCCCACGTGTGGGATTTTAGATGACATGCCAGAAGACATAACGTGAATATTTTTTTGGTCCTATTTCTCTGATACTGTGATAATACAACATGATGTGTTGTGTTTTTTGTCTGCTTGTGCTCAGTTGCATAATGTTTTCTGGTATGTTTTGAAGATCTATAGCTTAATATATGACTATATAAATAATGTGTAATCTCATTAACTTAGTGTCAACACAGATTGGTATCTTAAAACCACTTGCATTCAGTACGCTACATTGCGTATCCCAGTAGAGCTAAGGGCAACGCACACCGTCAGCATTTGACAACATGTTTTATCACATTCACTCCTGGATTGACACATCTTGGCTACTTAATTTCAGCTTCTGTCTGTATCACATATTTAGCGTGTATACTTCAGTATCATTTAGATTAATTACCCCTGGGCATCAATAATGTTCAAATCACATCCCTTTTTGGATGAAGGTCAAAATCAAATTCTTCTTCAGGCCCTGAAGAAGGCTTGGTCCTTCTCTGGGTTGAACCAACAGTTCAAAAAAGAATTTTTAGCATGTGTGCAGACATTTGTACGTGCCACTGAAGAAGCATGCGTGCCCTTGTATTCGCCTTCTTTCTCTTTTTTTCTCACACTCTCTAACTCACACACACACTATCAAACATTCTGCATCAGATCAAAGCCCCGGGTCCCTCCCCTCTCCTCCCCCACCATCTCTCCCTCCGCTGTGCTCTCTGGGCTGTAAACACTATCCAAGCAACGGCAGCCTTGAAGACACAAAGACAAGTAGCTACCTGACACCTGACGTTAACTTGAGAGTACTCACTGTGGTCTACGTGGTTATAAAAAACACACAAACACACACACATACACACACACGAGGCTACCTGAGCTCCTTGTAGCAAGAAGAGTCCATTCAGGGAGAGAACAGGCAAAATAGCCATGCAATCAACCCCCCCATACAACATACACACACTCCATCCCACCTCACCCACACTCTCTTCCCCACAAACACTCTCACACTGTCTCTCTAATCTAAGCCGCAAAAGTTGACAGAGGTATGTGTGTATCTGTGCACACTTGTATGCAGATGTGTGTAGATGCATGTGCTCGCAAATGTACCTGTGTCTGCATTGGTGCATGCCTGGGCTGTACAGGGGCAATTGAAGGCTAACTCAGCTATACTCAGCGGAAGCAAGCGAGACGCCGTGGGTCGCCAGTGGCGGCAACCTAGGTGTGTACTCTGGCTTTTCATGTGAAACCACCTGAAAGCCAACAAAAGGTCCCTCTCCTTCCCTCCGTCCCTCCCCCCGTGGCTCTCTTCCTCTCTGCATCTCACAGTACAAAGGAAAGAAATGAATGAAAGAGCAGCAGAGGAAGGGGGATGAGGTAAGGGAATGGGGAAGAGTGGAAGGAGGAATGGGGGGGTGGGGGGGGGGTGCTGGAGAATGGGTAAAACAGGGGTGGTGGTATTTTTCCCTGTGTTATGGGACAATAATGGGCCTGGGGACAAGGTAGTCATGGAGTTCAGCAAAGCACTTCATCACAGGCTGTTGAGAGCTCTTCATCTCAGATGGGGGGGTCAGTGGTTTGTGTCATTCCTGCAGCAAACCACTGGAGCTGCACTAGATACAGCATTTGTATCTCAGTACCTAATTTTCAAATAAGCTGTCTGAGTAAGTTAATTTTCAAGTTAGAAGCACATTAGAGATTAAACTAAGCTTAGATAGTCTTAAAATGGTAACTGACATTACTCAGGGAATTATTTGTTTATTATTTCATTGAAATGCATGGGATAGTCACACTGATTGCTCTGAAGTTTAGCAGCTCTGTAATGTTGATCTTGCGCAGTGGTGCTTTGAGCTGAACACTAATGTCAGCATGCTAACATGATGATATGCTAATATGCAAGGTTTTGTAAATGTTTACCGAAATTCACAGTTTAGGTTAAGTGTGTAAGCACGCTAACATTTGTCAATTCCTACTAAACACAAAGGACAGCTGCAGTGAATAGAACTGTCATTAGCTTTGCAGTAGTTTGTTTTTGGAAGGAAAGGTTAAAAAATAAAAACTTTCACTTTATAGTAAAAACGTACATGTCTGAGCCATTTATTAGGGTGTCAAGACATTTAATTAAAAAGTCTGAACCATATGGTTGCACTAGAGGAAATTCCTAAGGACCAAGTTTTCTCTGGGAACCATGATCGTTTGTACATGTTAAATGTCATTCCATCAAACAGTTGTTGAAATACTTAGGTCTATTGACCAACCACCAAAGTTGGTGAATAGATGGACCAAAAGACACTGCCCTCCATAGAAGCTGAAATTCCTGAATTTTAAACTCATACTAGTATCACATTTAATATGTGCATAGCACATTATATCTGTATCAGAAGTGTCTAAAATTGCAGCAAATATGGGTAACATCACCTACTTACACAAAAAAATGCCCCAAAAATATGAATATAAACATAGTGCGAAAAGAGTAGATCAAAAATTAAGAACAGGGACGATAACCAATATAACATCTCAAGGAAAAACCCAAAGTGTTACACTGTTACTTTAATATTTTGCACTATTATCCATGCAATATCTAATGATAAACATGAGAGGGAGCCCATCCCACACTGCACACTGTGGAATGTACACAGGAGCAGATACATTCAGGAGGGGAAAGTAAAGTCTAATCATCTGTGACAGAAAACAAGACTTCATTGAGGTTTAAGTCTGTATGAAATATGGCGGTAGTCCTAAAAAAACAGCCAAAATCAGCAAAGGACATGCACTTCTATAACCACAAACACCACAGTAAAGTTATCCTTCACTATGTTTTAATATTGCTCTAGGAGTTTCATACTGTGCGCAGACATAGCTCGCCTGAGATTATTATACCACTTTTAATGGCACATGTCAAACAATACATCATTGAAATAAGCTGTAGAATTCCATTTGATCTTAAGTGTATACATCCCTTTAAATGCACAACATCCAAACACTTTCCCTTAGGTGTCTCTGTCATACCAAGACAAAGCTTTCCTCTGTTTTGATCTCTATGCTTGTTTTCCCTGTAGTGACAGTGTGATATATGAGGGTTAATATGGTGAAATAGGCTGACTAAAGGAGACAGGTCTGCACCTGCATTCTGCCAAAGAGAGAGACACCTCAATCTGTTTGATGCTATTCTGAGTGACGCCAGGGGCACTGCAATCAGAGGGCGTGTGTTTTTGAGTGAGTTTGTAGGTGTGTGTGTGTGTGTTTTTGTGTGTGTGTGACTGTTACACCTGTAAACACCATCTATAAAAAGATGATTGACCTAGAAAGTAGTGATCACTGTGGGAAAGACTGCTTTATCATCATTGTGCAGCCTACCTGTTTGCAAGTTCACCTCTGCAGCAGTGCATGTGTGTGTGTGAGTGCGTGTGCATGGGTGTGTGTGTGTGGGTGCGTGCTTTTGTGCCCTTGTGCATGCATGTGTGTGAGTGATGAATTTTTGTGCTGTTGTACCTTGTGCTGCATGATACTATCAGCCTTGTCAGTGCAGAAGGAGACTGATGTGGAATGTTAACAGTGACTGAAAGTATTGGACCGCCTCCATAGAGTCCCATCCATGCAGAACCTAGATAGGACTGGCAGGAGACTCAACACAGCACAGTGTGAGACGAAGAGAGGAGTCTTATTATTGCAGGTTTTACACAAGCCTGAGAGAATTCCAGTCATCTGTAAAGTATATAGCAGCAGTCAAAAGATTGCAGCTTTTAAAACAGAAATTAGGCACCTGGGAAGTATCATTGAGAGCATGATTACAATAATCTTATTAAGTCATACCATTATATTGCCTGAGCTGCTCTTTATAGGCTCCAGAGCTGACTCTTGAGTTGGCTGATGAAATGGCGCCATCTTGAGCCAAAAGACAAAACAGCATCAATGCAGCAGCCAGAAACTGACAAACTATCGAGAAGCATGCTAAGTTTTGTGTTTGCAAATAATCATTGCACTGTTAAGTTCTCAGGCATCACAATTAAGCTGGACAATATAGTAGATGAAAATGTAATATTTGTTATCGCTAGAAAACTGTCTCTTGAATCCCTAGGATAGAAACCTTTGTTTTCTGCTTTTTCAGATGTTTCATACAGAACTTGTTATATTGCAACAAGTATATCCAACAATATCTGTTACTATAAAGTACAAACTTTGTTTTCTTTTTAAAACCAATTCTAACTGCAATATGTAAATGTGAAAACTTTTTTGCTCTGTTTTGTTTTATAAGCTGTCCAAAGAGGAAAAGATGTTTGCAGTACAGAAATGCCTAATTCTATAACTGTTTAAAGAAATTTGAAAAGATGTTATAATTTTTTTTTCATCCCTGTATATTTACCATGATAGCACAATTTAAGTGAACCGTTTATACGAAAATAAAGAATATCAGTGTTGTTGTCAGGTATTTTTATATGCTTTATCTGCCTTTAATGTTCTTATTCACTAACCTTAAACAATTAATCACTGCAGACAAAACTGCATCCACCTCATTGAGCAACAGTCTGCAACATATTCCAAGTCCACACCTCCTTCACAACAAAAGCTTTTCTCTCTGAAATTTCTTCACCCTGTGATAACTGAATCTGTGATTTCCCCTCTGTAAAAATCCTCCTTGCCTCAAGCCTCAACCTCTTTCTGCTGAGGAGGTGATTTAGTTTGTAGTGTGATCAGGGTCTTTCCTTTGGAAGCATCTTAGACAGAAGTTGACACGGTCTATTGGGCAGTCAGACAACTTCCCTCCAGTTCCATTCTCACAGATTGTGGCACATGTTGTGAAATCATGTCAGTCACGCGACAAGCATAATTTGCAAAATAGTTTTTATTTTTAATTTAAATCTCATACGAGTGTTTTCTCATCCCACAAAATAATGATGAAAGATGATTACTAATTCCAGTCTTTCAATCAGCCCCTGCAATCCCTTCCTGTTAAAGCCAAAAGTGGGTTCATACTTTTGTGAGCACTACTTTCCTAGCTTTGATACAATACCTCTGTTACTGCACTTTCAGCACAAAAACTAAAACCATAGGAACTCACAGTTCTTAACAATACAAACTGCCCTGTCATTTATTATACTGACCACTAAATGAGCAAAAACAGAAGTGATAAATATCCAATACTCAGACAATTTGTGTGGTATTTTGTTAAAAGAGGAAGCTTTTCCCCTGCCATTATACTGCTAGCTCTTTCTAGAGCAGTCAGGCTAACCATAGGTGCAGTGCATGCATGCTGACGCAATTATCCTGACTCCGCTGGACACTCCTAAAGGTACAGAAATCACACCAAAAAAACACCCTGACTGGGTGTAATTTCCATAAATTAGGTATTAATCAGATAAAACTATGAAGTTCATTGTTGTCTTATCATCCTACTGGAATTATGAATGAGTTTCATAGTAAAGAGCCCATTTTTGAGACATGACATCCTAACAGAGCCCAAAATGGAGGAATCTCCAAGTATATTTCCAATCAAAGCAGACAGTCACATGCAGTGCTTAAAATGTAGGCCTTATGGTCATTATAGCACCTATTTAAATGTTCTTTTCAGGAATAAATGTAACTTCAAAGTGAGAGAAGTTATATTAGAAGTATATGGTAAGAATTATTAATCATGGCTTGATAGTTTGGACTAGTGACCTTTACATGGGACAATGTCTTTTCAGGTAATCCACACAAAAATTTTCAGTGAGTGAATATAAGTTGTTCAAAGAGAGAATTACTCAAAGAGTCGTGTAGAGGGCAAAGCCTGTGTGAGACAGAACTTATTTACGTTAATGTCCCCCCCTTATTTTGTTATCATGCGTTATTATGATATTCAAATTTTTGTTTGGAGTGAAATGTACTGACGACTGTATGGGTTGTAATGAATATCAAATATATTTTCATGTTTAATGTTAATTAGCAATGGTTAGCATGCTAACACTCTAAGCTAAGATGGCGACCAAAGCATGCAATATATTGTAGCATCTAAATATGATCATCTTTCAGTAAAGTGGAAAAAATTACAAACGATACAAACTCGTTTTTTCTGTGGGACACTGAATCTGGATTTGAGTGGGTCAAGATGTGACTTCGTCCCACCTCACGCAGTATCAAACCATGCTATTACTGTCTGTGTTTATGTATCAATCCCATTTACCACAGCAAAGGGCAGAGGACAACAAAACATGTTTTGCTGTAATTTTTACATAGCAAGAAGATCGAGCACGATCAGCTTATGAAAGATTCATATAGCATGTAAGGCAGGATGAAAAACAGATGTTACATGTGAGTTTGTTGCTTATAAGACAATGAGTTCTGAGTAGGAGTTTGATAGAAAAGACAGCTATTGTTTTCATCTCCCCTCCCTTCATGACAACAGCTGCGGAGTGGAGGTGTGGGCCTCCGGCAGGAGAATACACTATGATCTGGTCAAGCTGTGCTTACAGACAAATATGCATGACTTTGCTGAGTGTGGCGTGTGTGGGCTTTTCTCTGTGCAACAGGGCCTGGTTTCAAAATAGCTCATCAAAGACCCTCGGGCCCTTTATTGTATTCTTTGGAAGTGAGATGGAAAATCTTACAGAGATGTTTTATTTTGTCGTCTGAGCTCAGATAAAGTTTCACTCTTGCCCTGGCCCTCTTTGTCTGTGCTTATCTTGCTGTAAAAACAGATGATTTATGTACAGCTTTGACAACCAAGTTTATATGTTATTCTGATAAGGCCGATGGGTTTGTGCGCATGTCTGTGTCTGTATGGTTTATGAGTGTTTATTGAGGCCACAG
>JAQNCA010000002.1:14434173-14464173 GCA_029783725.1 Acanthurus tractus | reverse complement strand
TATGCTAACCTGGCTTGGTGTTAATCGCATGTCTAGGACTAGCAAGTAATCTGATGCTTCTCCCTACATGTTGCAATAAATGGTAAAGTATTATCTTACCTAGCAACAGTAATATTCCCTCTCTGAGGAAGTTATTTATGAAAAAGTAGCCAGCTTTGCGAGGTCACTAACTTTCTCCATTACTATCAGCTGCTTCAATAGGGGAACACTGTCTACTTCACTGGGAAACAGATGCATCCTTCCAGTCGACCACCCCAGGTTTAAATGTTGTAGTTTAGTTTAAAACAACATCATATTGCAGTTAGTGATTTGTTTGATTTGGTGCTCTCTGCAGTTTCTTGATGTAAAACCAATGTCATACATACTAATCCCTGCTGTATAACATGCAAGATACATGCCACAAATCAACCTTTATGGCAGCACAGCAGTGTACTCTTCTGAAAATTTGCTTTTTAAAGAAAACATACATTCTTAGAAATTATTTGCTGTGTGCAGCAAATTTTTACAAGTTTGAGACCGAGAACAGCAGCGCGCTAAGCCAACGTGACCTGTACCAGAGTTTCTGACAAAATGGGCCGAATTAACTTATGAAAAAAAATAAGTGAGTTGAGAAATATTGTTACAACAGCCAAACATTAAGCAAGTGCCACAACACAAGATGAAACTTTGCTATTTTGCAAAGTAACAGTGCGTTTCATTTTGTCATCTGCCACTGTCCTCAAGGTAACATCAACCAGAAAAGTGAGTCTGGAAAGGTAATTGAAGAATTTGATCGTGAATGGTTTTAAATGGCTCTAAATCTCTGTTTTCTTATTTTGGGAACAGACAACTAGTCTAAGTGTGAACTTTGGTTTAAACTTCAGAGGAATCAGTTGTTTGGAAGATCCCAAATCTGAGCCAGTAAAATGCCTTGAACTTATAAAGGCAGGAGTAACCCAATCTTGACTTGAAGGGAAGTTGGTTCATGTCCAGCAAGGACAAGCAAGTACCAGTTCACATCCATGTGTGTCCATGTCTTCAGTTCAGGCCTGTTTAATGAGGTGAAAAAATTGGAGACAGTAGCCTACAGTACCTTGCATGCTTTGTGTAGGTGTGTGCCATATCTCATTAGTTTAATATGTGTTGGGGATTTTAAACAACCAATCTAAAACATGAAATAAATCTTAGGGTGTATACATATTTGCATCTTTGAATACGTTATCCCTTAATGGGATTCACTGCTAATTACGTCTTTGTGTCAACTTTAATTTTGGTTGTTAGGTAATGATATTTGTATTGGAATGAGCTTTGGCATTTCTGATGGTATGGGTAATGGGCATTGACATTAGGTTCAAGGTAAAGGCATAAAAATTTCAAAATAAGAGATGTTTGTAATGTAAAGGATGCTTAAAATTTGTTTGGAACATACAGCATATATGTATATGTGTCAAGAAGGGACATTGACAACAACTTGCTTTTGATATGAGGACAGTTTAATACAGAAGCAAACTGTATTGACTCTGATGTTTGCATCACTGAGACAAGGAAGGATCATACAAGAGAATTATGATGCACATTGTGGGAGTGGTGGAAAATAGTTTTATCTACCTTGATGGAAATTATATTTACAACTTTTGCAGTGTAGCAAACATTAGATACGCTAACTTATGTCTCACAACTTCAAAGAATTAATGGCCTGCTCTTTTAGTTTAATTTTCCTATTATATATGTACTTTCTACTGTACACTTGTAAACATCCCGAGGGTTAATAAGGTGTATGACATCATGCGCATCAAGTACGGGAAACTCGACTGATATTTCACGGAAACTGTTTGCCCTCCTTGCTGAACAAGTTTGCTCAACTGCTTCTGACTCTATTTAAAAACACACACACACACACACAGCCCTCTGTAGGTTTATATGTCAGATAAAAACAAACAACTTGCCTGAAACTATCAAATTATAGCTAAACATGCACAAGATAAACAAAACTGTAGAAGATTTCGCAGTGCAGGGCAGTTTATGCATGTGATTGTGTGTCTCAGGTGTGTGTGTGCGAGAGAGAGAGATAGATAGAAAAAGGGAGAGAGAGAAAGAGAGAGAGGTTCATAAAGAGAGTAATATTCCAGGTGGTCAGCCCGTCAGAGGAAATCACTGGCACTATTTGCTCAGCTGCTACACTGTTTAAATCAATTTTCAGAGAGTTTTTACACATAACCATGAGTGATTACACACATGCACAAATACATGTTTTTTACAGGCTAAGTCCAAAGCCGGAAAAAGTTATTTTAAAATATCAAAAAAAGAAGTTTTCCCTAAGTCTTGAAACCAAATAAAGTAAAATAATGTTGATGCTCCTTGACAAATAGCCCTTCCATGACTCTGCTTTGTTTTTTTGTGTGCTCTGATAGGTTTACAGTGTAGGAGTCTGCAGTGACATTTCAGTGTGATAAATTTCTACACTAAATCTTGACAAGTTGTAAAGTTACTGATGCAATTTCTCCAAGTACAGTTTGAGTTTTTATCATGTTGAGATGAAAGCCCTGGAATAAAACGGAGTGTGTAAATACCTGCCTCTAATTACATATGCATCATATATCATCAGTCCCAGGACGTCCCAGGACACTGGCACTGCATTTTGTTTAATTATGGCAGTGCTTATCAGGCCATAACTGCCTGTGTAAAAGGAATCCTTCAAAAATATTTTCTCCTTAACAATATTAATTGTTATTTTCTTTATTCTTTGAGGTAAAAAGTATATCTGTCAACATTTACATGCTTAACCCCAGCATGCATTGCAGAAAACCACCTTAAACAGGTCACAAGCCCATCAGAGGCTCGACACAGTTAAACAACAGCAATACTGCACACTCAAATTTCCAGGAATTAGCTAAAATATATGTTGCTGTTAACAAGGCTTTTCCTTCAGGGTTTGATTCCAATTGAGTCATAATTTGTTGATTTAATCACTGTTTGAACTTTGAGCATTGATGCACAGTTTGCCTTTACACAGGCAATAACTATTTTTCTACAGTGCATATTCTATCAGTTAGAGTTACATGGCCCATGTGTAAATCCAAAGTTATTTTCTCAGCAAATTAATAAATCACACTATTTACCAGTGAATCGTAGACACACCGATAAATAATGTATGAAACAACAAACAGTAGGTAACATTTTGGTTTTCTCCCCTCCCTAGTTTTATTTGGCCATTGAGCAAGATTGAAGAAAACACAGAGAAATTATCACCCGAACAGACTCAACAGGGACAGTATGAAACTGGTTTGGCATTTTCCAAAACCAACAAAGCGCAAACAATTGCTGTTTGCGAGTATTGCAAAGATGACATTTGCAAATTAAACAGCAACAGAACAAACCTTTTTAACCACCTCACATGGAAGCACCAAAAACAGTGGCCCAGACAAACAGTGGGGGGTCCCACATGAGATCATCAGCTGCCATCACGCAAACAGAGGTCACTAGGCCAAATAAAAAAAACTCTCATTTGAGGACATTTGAGGAAGGCACTTCATATGACAGGATGAACTAATCTCATAGTTATCATACTTGTGTCATTTTATTATAGGGAAATTATTTTGGTTGTTCCACAGTGATAAGAATCATTATACCATGGTTGATCGTCATCCTGCTTGGAGAAATTTTTCGATAAATTTTTGCTAGATTGCGCAACCTTAGCAGGCTTTTCTTCCACTTCATTGTTAGAGTTAATGTGTCTCAGATATACAGGTTTGGGGAAACCCCTCAGCTAAACACACCCCGCGAGCACTGTGCTGGAATCTACGTCTGAAATAATAACATACGTAACAACAACAAAAAGGATTGCTAACTTGTCACATATTGAAAATGAGGTTTATGAACATGTTGTACAAACAGAGGATGTGATGCAATTGCTGTGGCTGTTTGTTTCCCCATAGTGGTTTATGGAACAATTACGAACAATGTCATTTTTATGTAGCAGCCTTAGGAAGCAAGTTTGAAAAAAAAAAAAAACTTTATACCATTGTTAAAATTATGTTTGTAGAATTACGCCTGGGAAAAATTTAATGTTGAGCAAGGGTTATTAAACATGACTTTTATGCACTAACTAGTCAGTTAGTTGAGCCATTGTCCAAAGCAATATTCCAACAAAGTGTTTGGATTATCTATGAGTCAGATGGGTCTACAACCATGGCGTGCCAAGCAGAGTTGATGATGAATAAGCCTGCTATAACAACTGTCATTACAGCCAGAAAAAAAGAATAATGTCACTATGCAGGAGATTTAAAGGTATTCTTAGCCTTTTTATTTAGCAACTACAAGCTGTATATAAATAATACATAACAGGTTTATAGTACACTAAAATGTAGTTGTATGCAGATAGTAGGTCTCTTTTTTTAGCGTGAACAGCTTAGTTATCAACCACTTTAAACTTACGAAGCATTTGTAACTGGGGGCTTTTAAAAAAAACAGATGATGAATGAACAATTTACTATGACATAGTAATAACTGTATAAATCATGTCTAATAATTATTGATAGGATTATACATTAACAGACACTTTAATGGTTTCTTATGTGTGCTTATTAATCACACCATACATATATTATACATATATATATATGTATATTGTGATTAACCGTGGGATGCATGAAAAATATATAAGCAAGTGCTCAGAATTTTTCTGTATACATATTAGATATGACATTCATCTTTCTTCAAAACACACACGGGTAATAGTACTCATTTTCTACATAACCTTATTACCTTCTCTCTCCGCTCTATTTTCCACACTCCCTTGACTCAGTTATTACTGCATTGTTCATTTGGCAAAAGTGTGTCATGTTTGATCAGACTGGGATGTAAAGCCACATCACTATCTTTCGTGGTATCTCTGCTTCAGCAAATAAAATGATAAGAGACCACAGATACACCGCACACTTGCTTTGATTCTAAGAAATACAGACATTTTGAAAAGTTTATATATATTAAATAGTCAAACAACCTGACAAGAAAAACAAGCTTCACTTTGGAAACCACTCCCACTCCAAAGGGGGCTTGGCCAAAAGAGTGCAAGGACTTATAAGAGAGGTGACATCCAGGTGCAGCATCATTCAGGTGAATATTCACATGCTCATGACTCCACCTTCCACTGCCTGAGGATACAACTTCACTGAACCAGATAAAGGAGTACACTTTACAAGGTACAGATATTCTTTTCTTTGTGCCCATTCATTCAGGTTCGGACTTGGTCTGTTTGTCTTTTGCTGTCACATGACTGTCTGTCTCTGATAAGTAAGAGAAGTATGCATGTCGGCTTTTTTCACTTCTCTGTTCATGTTTTGAGCTTTGAGCTTTGATTCTGGTGTCTCACGAGAGTTTTTCTTTTTTTCCCCTTTCCAGATTGTCCCTTAAGTATGTTGGCTGAAATGGAGACGGTGAGACAGTTATTTAATTAATTCAAATTTGATTCTATTTAAATTAAGTTGTTTTACAGTCATCCATTGAATGGCAAAGATTATTTATACAAATCGATATTTTAATAATTGTGGGCTCTAAAATATTGTTGTAGTAACTGTGGCTTAGATATCTTGGCTGAGGGAAGAAGGTCATTTGTAAGAATAGCAGCAAAGCCACACATCACTGTTACCTGAGTGTTACGTGTTGCTGGTGGATGCACAAACACTTGCATAAATTTGCCAGTCAAACTAAAACACACAGGGTCACACCAGGCTGGTTTTCAGGGCACAACAATACACAGCTCACATCAGGTGAAATTTTGTATATAGTGTACTTGGGCATGTAAATGTCCATGTGTGTCATTTTGGAAAGCCAAACTGTAACCTAGATGGAAAAAAAACATCATATAACAAGAATAATCGCAGCTGTCTAATATTGTGCAAAAACTGAACAATTCATGGACAGTTTACAGCTCTTTAAAATTGATGAGGTGCTTCCTGGAGCAAAATTATTTGTTTCACAGCACAGTAGTGCACAACAGAACATTGAACAGCAGGTGTGCAGTCTAATAATAACAACACCTCAGGCTATGACTGACATGGGATAAATGCCACCCATCATGCAAAGTGTTTTCTCTCCATCAAACTTGCTGTGATGAAAAAACGTGTGTATAATTTCTAAAAGCCACTGTCCTGCTCTGTGTTTGTCAGATGGCTTACGTGACTGAGATCAGGCTGAGCGGAGATCGTGGGGTTTGGAGTGGAGTTGCCCCTGCCTCCTACCCAGAGGTGGACCTGGAGGTCATTGAGGAGTACCTGCAGGAACACTCACTGGGGGTCCAGCCTGCACACACAGCTTCATCGCCTCTGACTGCCGTGGGGCAGCAAACACACACACACTCCCACCAGGGCACCAGGATCATAGGTCAGTGTGGAGTGTGGTGGCAGTGATGATGAAGAAAAAGATGAGGATGAAGGGATGCAGGTCATTGTATATTTTAAATTTTTAATCTGACTGTGTCTTTTGCCTGGTTCTCCACAGAGAATAGCTGGTCAGGTCAGCAGTTTAAGTGGCACTGTGAGTCTCACACTCCAAATGAGGAATATAAAGATCAAGGCCTGCACTCAGCCTGGCCTGGTCATCATGACAACCAATGGGTAAGTTCAGTGACATCCGTCTTCAAGCATATTTACCTCTTTGATAGCTGACTTTAGGATTTTTAAGTTGCACTTAGAATTTCTGATGGACTTTTTAAATTATTTTTAAGCATTGTTACATTTGTGAATTCTCAGTATGTGTTATATGTCAGCTTCAGGAACACATTTCATACTCCCATGAGGTGCCTGCATACATCGACTCAGACTCCCAGTCCAGTGGCTCCCAGTACCAGGAATACCAAGATTCCCCATCACCGTCATCTGACAGGGAGGGCAGGAAGGACAAAGACTCCCTGCCTCTTGTCCCACTTTCAGGTATACACACACACACACACACACACACACACACGCCTAAGTTTTGTACTTGAACACCAAAACTCTCAACAATTTAAAACTTAAGCATATCTTAAAACCAAACTTTTATGTGTTTAGTGTAAGTACATGTATGTTCTCACACACAGAGGCTTGCATGAGTCATTGTCTCCTCGTGTTTGTATTTACATCCCCTTCTTCACTAGCAGGAAAGAGGAAGGAGCGGTTGTTCCAGTTCCTGTTTGAGATGCTCCAGACGCCATCAATGCGTAGCTGTATCTGGTGGGTTCAATCCTCTGCTGGCACATTTCAGTTCTCCTCCCAAAACAAAGAGCGCCTGGCACAACTTTGGGGCAGGCGAAAGGGCAACCGCAAAACCATGACCTACCAGAAGATGGCACGGGCGCTGAGGAACTACTCCCGTACTGGCGAGATTCAGAAGGTGAAGAGGAAGCTGACATACCAGTTTGACGAGAAAACACTGAGAGGCCTACAAGGAGACTCTAACACTATGTATGATGCATGATGAGAACTGTATACAAGCATAGAAACAGAGTAAGCATAATGGATATTCAGAAAAAATTCCTGTGGTTCTCCCATTTCTGCTTCTTTTTGCTTATTCTAATTCTATGGCATGCCGAAACAAATGAATACTGAGTATTTAAAAGGCCAGAGGATGAGTCACTGTGGATCGGATCTTTCCATGGTAAAAGAGGTTAACAGGTTAATGTTCACCTGTGTTGATAGTGATTAAGGGGAAAATCTGACTGGATTGGCAATATGTGAAAGGTCAGCTGGCATACAAAATAATGTAAATCTAAAAGGTTATAAACAATATCTACTTCATAAGTAGAAATCAAATCATACATAAAGTGAAAAGTTGTGATGTTCTGTTTTTTGTGATTCTGTATTGCAGATATTCAGCAGATACAAGATCATTTTCTTGAATTCTCAACATAATTAGGTTGTTTAAACATGATTTGTTTGTGACAATATTTTTTATAGGATGAATAAATAAATCTGAAAATGTTTTCAGAATTTCTGATATATTTGGTCCATCTGTCTATTTATATATGTGAACAAAGGCATATTGTGTAGTGCATATCAGCTAAGTAGGCAAATATGTGCTTCAAAACCAAAGCAACATACACACACCCATAACAATCCATATATGCAAAGTTAGCATGCATTGAAAAAACCACCATTAAAAACAGACTTGTTAATCAGTAACATCTACCACACACGACACACAGAGTAGCATGACACAAAAAGAGCTGAGCAGTAGTGGGACATCGAATACTTTTAGAACGAATTTTACCACAGTAAAAGCTATTTCATTTTCATATTCAAATGAAGGGACCACACACATATGCTAAAAAAGAAATGGTAGAGAGACGAATAATATGTGATATTCAATGAACTGTCTTTATGACAGTGCATGGTAGCTAAAACTTAATGTGCATTATAATGAAAATACCCAAAAATGTAAAAAAAACTTCAAAATAGTTAAAACAGTTAAAAAGTTAAAAAGCTGCTTACAAATAACTGCATTAGTTTGATACATATTTACACAAAAGGCATTTTCCAACTTTGATTTTAACTTAACTTGTTATTAAGTTAATATATATCTCAGCATCACTACAGATACTTTAATCAAAGATTTGTCAAATTGTGTCATGACTTATTCAGAGGTCTTTTCCTCTAAACCTACTGAGCCACAGTCATCAAAATGAGGAAAGGATTTTCTCTTGCTAATGAAATACAGATGGTGTCCCCATGGAGTGCACGCCTGTTGGTGTGTGTGCACACAGAAGCGCATGCATGTTTGCATATAAAAAGCATCTGTTTCAATGCTTTTCTGGTCATTAAAGCCAAGATCTGGATGCAGGAACACACATTTTGAACAGCGAACACAGGATTATGTTGGACTCAACTCCGCTGCAGAATTCATCCTACCTGTCCAAAGCCTTCGAGGAAACCTGCTCTGTTAAACTCGACAACATTTCTGTCTTCCCTGGTCTCCCTTCCCAGTGATGGCTGAATGGAGTTGGGTGGCCTACACAGTCCTTGAAGTGCTGATTGCTGTGGCCTGCTGTCTTGGCAATGTGTTGGTGGTGTGTGCGGTGTGTATTGGTGTTCGGGATTCCCTGCGAGAGCCAACCTTCTGCTTCCTCGTTTCCCTGGCAGTGGCCGACTTCCTAGTGGGTGTAGCAGCCGTGCCCCTTGCTATACTACTGGACGGCTGGGTGAGTGTGACCCCTGACCTGTGCCTGCTTCTCAGCTGTGTCGTGCTGGTGCTGACTCAGGCCTCTGTGTTGTCACTGCTGGCTATTGCAGTGGATCGATACCTCCGTTTGCACACACCGCTCAGGTGAGGTTTGCACTTGAAAGCAAATGGTTCACAGGTAGAAAAGCTAGAGGCAGAGCGTGCTGAGTTGTTGATCCATTGAAGTCACTCTCTCTTTCATTCCCTCTTTCTGTTTTAACCTTTACTCTCAGATACAAAGCCCTGGCCACACAGCGACGTTCATGGATGGCTGTGTCTGTGTGCTGGATGCTTTCCTGTCTACTGGGGTTCACCCCTCTGTTTGGCTGGCACAACTACTCCCCTCCAGGATCTGATTCCACCAATACTTCCTCCCCTTCTTACATCCCCACACCCTGCACGTTCCTCTCTGTAATTTCCCTCTCCTTCATGGTCTACTTCAACTTTCTGGGATGTGTCATGGCACCCCTGCTGGTCATGACCCTCCTCTACACCCGAATCTTCTGGAGCCTTCAGGGCCGTCTGAAGGAGAGCTGTCCTCAAGCCCAGGCCTCTCTGCTCAGGGAGAGGAGGCTGGCCTGCTCCCTCGCTCTCGTTCTCATTTTGTTTGCTGGCTGTTGGATTCCACTGCACCTGATGAACTGTTTGCTGCTGTTTCATGGTCCTGAGGCTGTCCCAAAGGCGATGCTCTATACAGGCAGGTCACAGTAGCTCTTTAGTCTTTGCATGGTCTGCAATTATCTTTTTATTTTCATGTTGAGACATTTGTTTAAAAAACTTTTGCCAGAGACTTTCTTAATTCAATTTACAGATCATACTACTTACCAGCAGCTACACTGAAATCTGACAGTGGCAAATCCATTTCTCCAGGTATTCTCCTGTCTCATGCCAACTCTGCAGTCAACCCCGTGGTCTACGCTTATCGCATCCCAAGGATCCAACAGGCCTACAGTCAAATATGGAGGCGCTTCCTAACGAACTGTTGCCATGGGGACAAGCAAGGAAGACCAAGAGCAGGCAGTCGAGCCAATCAAACGGAGACGTGTGGATCAGGAGGGAAGACCACACTCTAACGAAGGACCACAGGGTCATTTCAGGTTCAGTGCGTTGGAGGTTTGAGTTAACAGGACTTTGCCAGAAGGTTTCAACTCATTCACACAAGAAAATCTGACTATTAATGTGTTCAATAGTCATTTCGGACTTTATTAAGGATAATAATTGAAGCATACACGGGCAGCCATTGTGTTTCAGCGAAACCCATTTGTGAATCAGGTGTGAATCAAATCCTGCACATTCTTGGTTTGTAATTGCACCTGGATACCTTATCCTTGTCTGCCGACTTTATTGAAGTCAAAGGTGTCTTGAGTGTCTCCACTAGAGGGTGCTCTAGACCGAGGAACTATCAAGCTGCTGCCGTACACAAACCTGACACCATCAGAGTTGCAGAAAGTGATGTACAAAAAGTCGACATCTCATTTACTGATTTTAGGACTACAGATTTGAAGCAGTCATGACTTTATTGAGATGTACATATTTTTGAGTAACTCTTTCAACAGCTTTATTAATCATTTCATCACCAACCTTTAGCAGCATGTGTGCACTTGCTCCTCTTTTTCTTGACATGTAGAAATAAATGTGCTATTTAGCCTTAAGAGTGTGTTGAACATTCATGAGAGTTCAGTGCGCTCCTCAGGGAAGGCAATAGACTGTATAGTTATCACCTGAGCAGGGTGCAATCCCACCCACCAAACTATACAACCTACTACCTCACCCTGACAGAGCCCAAATCTAACACACCACACGTTCACGTCCTGTTAGGGATCACGGAACCACATTCACCAGCTGTGGCAAAAAAAACAAAAACAAACAACAAACAAAAAAACAATGCTTGTTACAGAGCATTATGCTGATTGATGCAAGCGTATGTTTTGATTGGACGGCATGATTGCCCATCTGGAGACGACAGTCGGTGAGAGGCTGACTCAGCTGTCTCCTTGGGAAAGACAGTAGATTGTATAGTTATCTCAAAAAGAGGTCACACAACCCCACAACTATTCAATCTACTACCTCAGCCCCAAGGACAGCATCCACGTTGCTTGAGCATCAAAGATCCGCAAAGGTAAATCTCCTGCAATGGTACAAAGAAAAAAGAGACAGAGAGGGTTACCTCAATCAGCTATTCTTCTCCGTTAAACACATGCTAAATAAAACTGGGTACAACTGTAAATTTTCAGGTGTATTCTTACATCATGTTATGTTACGTTACGCTGATGTGTTCTAATTCAGTCCCATCACAAAGGAGACGAATGGTATTACTCAGTTTCATCTCTATGTCTGACTTATGCTTTTGTTCCTGGAAAAGGTTTTAAAATCACGACTTATGACTGAAACCACTTCATGATTCAAGACTTTAAATGTTAAGATTTGGATAAAGATTTATCACCTCTTAACAAAAGACCGTGTGAGATTTTGCATATTGGCACATCCTCACGGATCATCCAAGCTTTTTTAAGTGCAGAGCTGAATATCTTTGAGAAATCCATTAAAATGAATCAAAGACAAACAATTTATCAGTAAGCAGACGTCGGAAAGTGAGAGCACTAATGTGTGAAAGCCCAACAAACAACTCACTGGCTTCCTCAGACTCTGGCATGTGATCGAAAGAGGAAAAAAAAAAAGAGCTGCTCAACTCTGTGCCAGGAATTGGTTTCCGTTTTTGCCAAAAACTGAGCTCATTCCAGTGGGCTATCCCTGTGTAGGCTGGCTGCTGCTTCTCAGACGGAGGTACACACACAGATGCCTGCAAATATGCCTTCCACCAGCTGCCTCTGATTGAATACAAGGCTGGGATTCTGCCCCCCAAAACACAACAAGGAAAGACAAAATGGCGTCTCGCGCATCGGCCATTTTAGGTCTGCTTAAAAACACTATAAGGTCTACCTCTCGAGGTTTTTTTTTTGTTTTTTTTTTTCGGAGCCTGCTGTCTCAATATTAAGAAAGAACAGTTATTCTGTCAAAAGCGACGGAGAATCGATCTCGTGCCAAGCACGGAAACAAAGCCAACACATCAGAACGTCACATTCTCTAGCAACATGTACAAAGTTAGAAAGCAACTTCAACAAAAGTTATCACACAGCTGGAAAGTTCACGGAGCAAAAAAGCAGCGAACGTTCCTGTTACTGTATATTAACTCGTACCACTGATACTTTAGCTTTCCTACCAAGCAACCAGATTATGTTTTTGACTTTTAAACTTTTTATTACTTTCACTGAGAAATAAACCTTACTCATCCTCGGGCAGATAACTGCTAAACTCCTCTGGGATAAAGGCTGCGATAGGCCAGAAGGTTAACATGGCAGCGACTGAAGAGTTAATGAGTGCCAGACTAAATGCCAGACCTGGGCCTCAGATAGACAGAGAAGGGGTTAGGAGGTACACTGCTTGCATAAATTAGCATGCAGCCACAACCCCTGAGACTTGATCCTGACCAGCCCATAGTTAGCATGCAGTAGACCCGGCTGGGCTGATTACTGAGGACCAGACAGACAAAATGGGGTGGGGGCGTGTTGGCATGACGCCCAACTCTACCACCGTGCCAGTGACAGATCTACGAGCACTGTTTGGTCGCCGAGAAATGTCCCCCGACAGGAGCTGTATTAGGAGGACAAGGGAAACAGACTAATAATGATATAACACAGTGTGCTTGGGGAAATGAGTCAAATTAATGAAGATTTAACAGGACATCTGAGCATGGCCTCGAATGAAAAAAAGATTTAAACATTAAATGCTTGTGGGGAATTCTGTGCTTCTGGGTTAATTGTGAAAATTGGCGTCTCTTTCCCTGCACAACTCCCAACTGTTTTGCAAACACTGAGGCCAAACTCAGTCATGTGAGCTCTACTGGGCGCTGCTGTCTGTAATCGTGGACTTTGTCTGTGGCACATAAAATGGGCACACAAGGTTTGACTGGATCAAGTCATTTTCTCTCTCAAAAGCTCTTAAGTAAATGTGCCTCCAGCCCGTGGGCCAACTGAGAGGTTCATAAAAAAAGAAGGCAAAAAAAAAAAGGTCTATGAGTTAATCACATCTACCTATTAGACAGTCTGCCTGTGCATCTGCCACAGCAGAAATGTGGCTAAATGGTTGTAAATTCATATTAGCTGCATTCTGTGTGAGCCATGGGACACGGACCTTGCCCTCTCTTGCCCCCTGATAACACTGCTCTACTGTGACCAACCAGAGTATGTTTTTCTAGAGACAATTTCCTGCTTTAGTAAGTTAATCTGTCTTTGTGTGGCAGTTGCATGTGTTTCTTTTGCATCTTTTACAACCACGTTTGTTGGATCACCTTGGAATTTTATCTTTTTCAAAAAGTTTGGATTAAGATATACAGCAAAAGCATCTATAGATCCCATACCTGACTGATTCTTAGACATGCAACATACAATGTTTGTTTTAAAGAAAATATTTTTTTTAAAACTACCACAACTACGATAAAAAAGTCCTTTTAAAAAAATTATAAAGTGTGCACCTAAAAATACGGCTTATGTTCAGTTAAAGTATTTATTATTTTGCTCTTTTGTATATTAAGTTCAAAATCAATTTTTTTGCTAACCTGAGTAAACAGTGTTTAATATGCAGATTTTACAAACTTCTTATGTCAGTCTACTGTGCAATGAAAACACACGAAAAACCACCACCACTGCGCCATCTTTAACAAATCCCATTCGAAAAAATTAAGACGGAAAATATCGTGGAAACAATAGGCCTTAGCTTCCTCCCCTACACTGCGAAAGGATGGAAGGATTCGTCGCATTTATTCCTCACCCACAAACGACGTAAACACACACATTAATCAGCAAATCCCTAAACACGCAGCGCACTCAGTTGCCAACAAAACTCCTCCGAATTGGAGCAGATTTTCACAGGAAGCAGAGGCAGGGAAATACCTATTGGATTTCCTGGTCCCTTGGTCCGCGAGACGGGATGAATGCTTGGCAGACACAACAGACGGGGCACCAGACGATTGGTACAGGTTCTTGTGTGTTTCTCTCTCTCTCTTTCTCTCTCTCTCTCTCTGAGCTTTGTGCCAAGAATGGGCAGTGTCTGTGTGCCAGGCAGAATTTCAATGAGGGAGGAAGGAGGTGGTGATGGTGGGCAAAGAGGAGGAGGAGGAGGAGCGGTGAGGGAGCTGGAGTTGGCAGAGGAAGTATGCCACACAATAAATGGCAGGATGAAGAATTCCCACACTTAAAAAGATGCAAACGGATGTCTTGTCCTACTCGTGTTCAGTCTTAATCTAAAGAAAAATTGTGTCTAGGCATCTGGCAGATGTAAGGAAGAGGGCTAATCCTCAAAAGAGGATTTTTATCATACCTGCTTTTTCATTTACCTTACTCCCCAAGGAATGTCTCATTCCTACATTAAAGAGCGGTGGACGGCAGCACGGAGCGTCTTCCATGCCCACATGGCATGGTGCCCTCTCTGATGTTCTGTATATCCTCATTAACCAAGTGCAAACACACAAGGCTAATGCTCAAAAGTATGCATGTATACAGAAAATCGCTGCCATATGCATGTACTTACACACAACCACACAGACACAACGAGAGCTGCAGAGATTAAGGGATTAATCGATTAGTTGCTCCAAAGAAAATAAATTGGCCACTTTATCGTTTTTTATAGTTTCAGCTATTTTCAAGTTCCAACTTCTTCATAGAAAGACTGGCTGCCTTTTTGTCAGTTATGACAATAAGTGAGGAGTCGCTGCGTTTTGACTGTTGCTGGGACGAAATAAGCTTTGTCATGCTGGACTCTAGGAAACTATGCTAAACCATTTCCAAAAATCATTTGACATTTTACAGGCTACACAATTAAATTATGAATCATGACAACAATCTGCAGATAATCAATAGTTCAAGTAATCGTTATTTGCAACTTTAGACACAACACAGCACAACTGTTTTACTCCTTGACATGAAAGAAGTTCATTTATCTGATTCTGATTTACCTAATGTTGATAATGAAATGAAAATACTTCCAGTCCTTTGCCATCAACTCTGCTGTTTTGCAAAATAGAGGACTGCACACAAATGTTGGACTCCGTAAAAGCGTAAAAGCAAGGTAAACATGTCAGGCAATGTGTTTGATGAAAAGATAGTATGACCCAGATAAGACAAGAGTATAAGGGAGCCATTGTGTTGACAAGCACAGTGTCCAACAATCATTTCAAGCACAGATACGCAGAGAAGTAGCGCTAAGTTGAACAATCAGTATAGAAATAGTGGCAGAGCACACATTCACTATACTTTTGTAAATCTCTGAATTTAAGATGTATCTTACACATGTGAACTAGCATCTTCAAGAGAGTAAATGTTATAAGCTCACTGAAAAAAAGAAGGCAATTTCTGAACCTCTGCTGTATCAGCTGCAATATTTCCTCCACCTACCCAGATGGCCAGATGTGTTTCTAAAACCTTTTAACGAAGAAAATATAAATCAGAGGTGTCTGTCCTCTTCATTTGCTCTCTCTGTCTCCCCTACTCCACTTGTCTATGCTTTTGCTAATGTGCTGATGTGATATGTGGTTACCATGGTTTCAAATGTTTCTGATAGCTCAGATGCCTGGCATGGCATGTTCCTACACGCCCACATGTTACAGCATTCACTAATGCCACACAGTACAGACCAAACACACACATGCACATGCACATGTATGCACACAGACAAACTTTGAAAGCAATGCCCTTTCAAAGAGCCTTTGCATGCACGTTTGTGTGCCTGTATACAAAGCATATGCGTGCAAGAGTGCAAAGTGGTGTATTTCAGGACGAAACAGCTGCAGCTTCCTGCATGAGAAGAGAAACTTCCTGTTGCCTCGCTGCAAACCGCGGCCGGTCAGCCAAGATATCAACCAATCATCTATGTTGAGGCTGAATGCAGGAAGTTAGCCTGACTGCCTCTAGGAGAAAAACTCAAAAACATTGTGAGGCAACATGATAAGTTCAACTGAGGATAAGAGAGAGGCGGGGACAGAGCTCTCCCAACTCCTACCTCTCTTTCTGTCTCTCCTTGTTCTCTCGCTTTTACTCAAGCTTCTTCTTTCTTAACATTTTCCTCTCGTTAGTGTCGCATGTCGTTAAAAAAAGAGAGGTTCACTCACATTAATTTATTAGTGACCTAACACCATGATTGAAATAACAGAGATTGGTGCAGAGAAAAATACCCGAAAATTGTGAGGGGCAAGTCGAAAGGGTCTGCCCATATTTCTTAAACACGTGGCACGATGGCGCCATCTTTACACCAACCCATATTTGGATTAAGATTGTAATTTCACGTCAGGGTACTTACAATATGCAGATAATTTGTATAATTCAACTCGTATTTGATAAACCTTCTAAAAGGAGGTTAAAAGATGATATTTGTTGTGCATTCATCCTGCTTTATGCAATTCGAGGAATGAAACATCGATTTCACTTTAGTGTCTTGGCATTCTGGCCTATGACATGAGACTATAAAGAAAATATGCAGTGTAATTTGAATAATATGCTTATTTTCTTGCAGCTGAGTAAGATATGCATCTTTTCTATTCAACGGGCAAGTCATGCTGGGAAAAAAATCAACAGCTTTACTGATAAAAAGAACGAAAACAGCTACGAGAGAACGCCAACATTTAACTGCAGTTTTTGATCAGTAACCTGCTCTTTTTCCGCATCGCCAGAGTGCTTAAAACTTGGTTTCATTTCTGCCTCAGTTTCCTCTCAAGTGCAAAGTATCATACACAGACACCTACGACACAGTGTGTCAAGACAAACATTGCAGTTGCAACCAAACGTCTAGATCGCAGAAAGATAAAACTCACGCCCATGCACACACATGTTCGTGTGAAACAATTGCCACATATCTCTTTTTTTTTTACAGTGGCAGGAAGTGCAAAGAGTTTATGAAGGGAATGAGAAAGTAAATACCGGCCTCATTTTGGTTTTTATAACGGCTTTGGATGATAAGAAACCTGCCCAGTGTCTCGTCTGTCATTTGGGCGCAGCTCCCCAACACTGGTCAGCTGCTTAACTTGTACTGACCTGAACACAACAACAGCTCTCTGGCTCGGTCAACCCCTTGAGGTCAGAATGTAACTGAGAAGGCCTGTCCTTCCTCCTGCCAATCTACAAAGAGACACCTGTTCAGTAAGGAACGCCACAGAAAGACACCTCACCCCCTGTCAGAGCCTGCTGTCCTACAGCAGAGAAGGAAGAGGAAGATGGGGACAGGGACGGGTAAAAAAGACATAATGGAAGCAGGAAAAAGAGGATGGTCTGAGGGGAGTCGAGAAGTCGCTTTGAGCTCTAGAAAAGTTTGTCCTGTTATGTCCATTGAGCCAAAATGGCGGCGAGCGGAGTGCAGCGTGGCAACCGACGACGATAGATACATTTACAGGAGGAAGACCAAGATGAGAGACAGAGACGAGGACGAGAGGAGCTGGAGGAGAAAGATTATAGGGCAGTGAGAAAGACTGGAAGAGGTGTCGCAGGATAAAAAAGAAAAATACCTGGAGCCTGTACGTGAACGGCGGGCTGGGCCGGAGGACTGGAGGAGAAGAGGGCCGTGATGGCGGGAAGAAGGGAAAAGAGAGGAGTAGAGCACACCCTCTGAGAGCTACACCCCCTTCCCACAATCCCCTCCTACTGGCGTGAGTGCGTCTGTCCGTACACAGGGTGACAGAGGGACGTCTGCTCACACACAGCCCTATAACACACACACAAAACGCACACAAGCCACAGTATCAAACACACTGTGCACAACAAAAAGAGAAAAGCTCCATAACACACTCACAATGGACTTACATTACTTGCAGTTGCGTATGACCAAATCGGAGACAAACGCACAGACGGACAGACAGAGGACACTTCAAAACACAAACATACACATAATCAATTCGCCAGCCTTTGGATCGCCCTCTGCTCTGCCCTGTGCTGTGTTTGCCTCGGTCTGCCTGCCCACTTTGGCACTGCTGCCAAGAGGGAAGGGGAGAAAAAGGAGGGGAGGAGGGGGGGGACACAGAAAGAGGAAGGGAGGGACATGCTGTAGCGAGAGAGGGGGAACAGAAAGAGGAGGAGTCAGAGAATAAGAGTTAAGAAAGAGAGTGAGACACTGAAACACAAGAAAAAGAAAGAGAAGAAGCCTGAACTGTCGTGAGCAGACGCAATGACACAGAGCAGTGGGAAGAGCAGCTGGGAGAACTCTGATAATCTGTATGTTAATCATCTAACATCCAAAACACACCTCTCACCTTGTACTGTACTTATACACTATCCTGCAGCAACAGACAGATGGCGAGAGAGACAAGCATGATCCTGACACTTCTGCCATATTGTTCCACCTCACCATAGTTGCACAGTCAGAAGATCAAAAAAGCCCAAACTGGCTTGAGATTCAAACTCTGAACTGAGGATTTGTCGTCAAGTTCTCCCGCCTCAGAGAGGAGTCCCGAGAGGGTCACTGTCTTTTCGACATCTTTATTCTGCCTGCTTTTCTCCCCCACGTCTCCCTTTATCCTTCCATCAATTTGTCCTCTCCCTCCATCGGGGGATAATATCTGCCCTCCTAGGTGGGAGGGGTCTGAAGGAGTTCAGCTAAATGAATCAATGAGCGAGGAGGGTGGATATTTCAGAGAATGTCACTTTTTTTCCCCAGCCATTGGCATTTTTCCCAGGTCTCCCTTTGCTTTCTCACACCAGTAAGACAGTTGCACACATTGCAGATCTTGGATCAGGGAGCTGTCGCCTCTAGATGACCTCAATCATTAAGAGAGAAAACATAAATCCATCTGTTCATAAATGGCCGACCTTCTCTATAGCCTGCTCGCGGACCAATCCCTGGCGTTTGAGCGGGTATCCCAAGCTGAGCCAACCAATCGGAGTTCCCCTCTGAGATGATGTCATTTTGAAAATGCTGGGTGTAATTCTAAAACACAGGAATACGTTCTACCGTAACATTTGTACAAATAGCTTCCCTACTTATTTAAAAACTACTGCAGCTGCTGTAATACCTGAGTTATTGAGTCCTCACATTGGCCAAGCACACACACTCACACACACACACACATTTCTGGAGGGTTCTCCCTGTCCTCAAACACTCACCGCGGAGACAAAACAGACCACAATAGTCCAGCTTCTCTGCTTAAACTCCACATGAGTCTTTTCTCTGAGATAGGACAATGGATACACACACACACACACTCGTACTGTACAGACACACTCACACACACAAACACACATGTGGTGCGAACAATCCGGTTCCTCCGTGGAGGCTCAGATTCAGCCAGCAGGTTGGACAGCCCCTCAACCTGACGTCACGTCTCCTTTGTTGTTTATGCATTTATTTCTCTCCTCAGCTGAACTCTCTGAACTCAAAGTCCCCCCCCCCCCCCCCCCCCGCCCCCCCCCCCCCGCCCCGCCCCCCCCCCCCCCCCCCCCCCGCCGCCCCCCCCCCCACAGAGACCCCCCACCACCACCGCCACCCCTCCTCCTCCTCCTCCTCCCCCTCCTCCCCTCCCATCCTATCCTCCAGCCCAACACTTACCCCCTGCCAACGAAGGCGGGCAAATACAGTATGGCTTTAACAAGAAATAAAGAGAGACAGACAGACACAGAGAGGAGAGAGACAGGGGAAGGGGGAGAAAGGAGCTTCGATGTCTCTCTCACTTTTTCTTTTCCTCCTTTTCTTCTTCGATCGCTCCCTGTGTCTCTTCCTGCTTGGCTTGTAAAAGTTTCAGCTGCATGGCGGGCCGGCCTCTTTTGGCAGTCGTCCAACTCTTGACTCTCCTGTCCCCTTGCAAGAGAGGGAGAAGGAGGGGAGGACAAATATAGTCACAGCTACACTGTACTGTACGGAGGCAGATACACTCTGATATCCACTGCCAACATTTATATATTTCATACTCACACACACACACAAGAAGGGAGAGGTTTGAGACATTCCTACACCATTTAAAACACAAAATAGTGATTTTTTTTTTATGCAGCAAATCTCGTTTCAAATAAATAGCTAATCGTTTCTCGAAAAATCATGCAGAGTTCCAACAGGCTGATCCACCGTTGTGGTGTAAGTCTGCCTTTAACTGAGTGTGACAGCAGAATCTGATAACAGACTGTTTTAGTGATCACGCCCAGTTCACACAGGGACACTCTTTGTTATTTCTCCTGGTATCAATAACACGAGCAGCTCAGTGGCTTGTATGTGCAAACAGATTTGCACAAGAGCGTTCGAGAACACGACACTAAGTGGGCCTCCTCAGTCACTGCAGAGGCGCACACAGACCGAGGATAAACTGTTATTTATACTCATCTCAACTTGGTGCATGGGAATTTTAACACTATACTGCTTAAGTAGTTAATCAAAAAAGGAGCCTAATTGATCATTAATTACTTTCCAAAAAATGTGGTTTTAATTTAATCACGATGCTCTCTTAATTAGCCAAATTAAGGAACTCATTATATTACCCATTGTCTCCTTTTTAAGGCATTGTTTGATTATCTCTTCTTAAACGTGCAACTGTTAATTGGCATGTTTCTTGAGATATTTAGCAAAAATTGATACAGGCAATCAGCTAATATGTCCAACTTTTTGTTATGACATAAATGTATTAATTAATTGAATAAAAAAGACATAATGATATCAAGTAGGAAAATTAATTCTGGGGTAAACAATTTTTGATGCAGAAGTTTTTTTTTTCTTACATTAAGTTGATTAAGAAAATAATTATTTGCGCAAATATCACTATGGCAGATCAAGCAACCTTTATATATGGAGAAGTGTAATGCCAAAATATGGGGTCTCACCATTGTAACACTGACTCTTTAAGAAAACAGTGCAAAGATCATTCTAACTAATAAATCTGATTTAATTAGAGTTTTAGCTTATTTATTTAATGATTTAAGAGCCTTGAGACAAAGCTAAAAAAATCATGCTTCACAAGTCATCTTAACTACTATTTATATGACTCTGCCTAAATTCCTAATAGCTAACATTACAGTTAAAAGCAAGCTGATAAAAGCTACTGACTTTAAGCTAGTTATGCTGTCAAGCTAGAAGCTAGGCTAATAGGTTGCCAGTCTATGAAAGTCACAGAAAGTTTACTAACTTGTCAACTGTTTGGACCTTAAACGTAACGCTTTGATTTAAACAAACCAAGCAAAATAAAATGTAGAAAAAAAGATCATTTCTAGATAAGAGCTAAATAGTCAATTTCTTACCTAGCTGAGATTCTTTGCTGATGCTGGTGCTGGTGGATGAAACAAATGCTCCTCACGCTAATTGTGCTCCTCAATGCTCCCGGAAATGTCTTTCACATTTTGTGCAGTCTGTGAGACTGGCTCTTAGTAAACCTATGACTCATTTCAGTTTTCGGTGACAACTAAGTTCATGAAGTAGCTGTGCAACAGGTGGAGTAAGGGCGTTTCTGCTTTGCTCTAATTGGCTCGCATACAGGAAATAATGGCAACACATGTATGAATTAAAATTTGTGGTATTAAAACATGGTGGGTATTTTACCAAGCCTGATAAATATGTCCAACATTATTGTCACTAGTGGTTAGGATTTTGACCTCCAAAGCTCTTGTTTTTCTGCCTTATTCTTTGGGTCTACTGTTTTTTGTAGGTCACATAAATGCAACTCTTAATTACCAGACAGAAGTCAGTAATTGTTGAATCAAAAGTCAACAAATTGAAGTAAACAGTTTCACGATGTAACATATCATATAATTAAAATTGCCTGCAAATTAATGATAAATGATTCCACTTGTTTTAGTTGAACTCGATACTTACTTGAACAGTTATCTCTACAGGAAGATGAGGTGCCCCATCTAGTGGCGAATTTGTTTAAATGCAGTAATTCCACTTTCTGAGAAATGCTGATGTTCTGCTGTTTCTTTCGTGACTGTGTATGATCGTGGGACTCAAGACAAGTTTTTTTTTTATTTATCAATGTTACAAAGTGATTAAAGTTTCAAGTAATTATAATTTTTATAAAAGTGTGAACTCTTCAACACAGGAGTTGAAGCAATAGAATTTATATTGGGTTTCTTTTTAGCATGGAGATCAGTCTTTAAAATGTATATGAATAAACCTATGGAGTCTTCACCTCAGAAAGTTCCTGACGGAGAAAGAGGTAAAAAAAGTATTGAAAGATAAGAGAGATAGATTGAAGTCTACTTCCTATGTACTTTAAATATTTTTTACAGGACAGTGATAATAAAATGATTGAGTTGACCTCTTTTGAACTCATGTCTATGCTTAGATGTGTTGCAGCTATTTGCCATCTGACTTCTCGATTTTAAAAACCTTGAAAAGAAAATACCTGATCTCCACTTAGGCAATGGACTTTGCTGGTAAAGGAAAAAGAAAGTTTGCATAGGCCAGTTGAGATATGGACGTGTTTGCACTTGTCAAAAGGAACCAAGAAAAATCCATGTTAAGCAATCTTCATTTACTGCATATTTCAATCTGAGGTACAACACCAGTCCATAACCCATATAGGAGTAGAAAGTATGTGTAAAGTTTTTATACATTTAAGTTTTGAGGTGATTCATCTTGATCTAACTTAAAAGTTTCTTTGTGTTTAGAGCAGCTTTCATAAATTTATAGGATCATTAACAACAAAGCAATACACTTTGAAAAAAAGTTTGCTCGTCACTGTAACTGTCCACTTTTGTCCACACTTGGTCAGTCAGTGCCATGTCAACGTGCCCTACTGGGCCTCTGCAAAGCCAAAAGCTATGGTGATACTGCCCTCAAGTGGCAGTACGAGGGAACAACCTGAGCCCTAAATGTAAGTCAGGGTTCTCCTTCAATTTTTACCAGAACTGTGACTTTTTTCTTTGATAGTTACTCAGTGACATTTCTATACCCAGTCACATTTCAATCAATAAATTCTGAGCATTTAAGAATCCACATGAGTGCGGGTAGGATAAGTAAGTCTAAAAAATGTTGATGTGATAATGTGTGAGCACTACATCAAACCTCACTGACTCGTACTGATCTGACTTCTGCTGAAAAAGGGTGTAACTCCAAGACCTGCAGGATTCCATTCTTTGTCAGTCTTTTTGTTCAGATGTCATTACATTATAATCACTGTCACGTGCTAGATGTATCAGCAAAACCTTTTCCTCCATCTACTCTCACCATGTCAGTATGGGAGAATAATACTGTAGGTGATGTAAATCATTAACTGGATCCAGCAGGCGTCGATTTGGATTCTTGATCAGCTTAGATACATCATTAGGAGCTGTAGAGTTTCACAATGTTGTATATGACATCATAAGCGTGGACTTTATTGCAGAAGGAAAGAAGACAAAGATCAGGAAAAAGAAATGAAACAATTATTGATTATTCTAATGTGAGGGAGGTGAACATATACAGAAAATAGGTCTACTTAAAAATAACGATGTTGACTCTCTCTGAGACATTTTCTGATTATTCTAGAGGTAACATTAGGAAACTTTTTGAATAAAGGAAGAAAACTGGTGATGAAGCATTCTTGTAAAAACAAAAAATCTGATTACATTTTTATTCACTGTGGTGAAAAAAGAGACGGAGGGGCAGTGAAATATGTCCAGTAAAAGTTAAAACAAAAGGAAATGATTAAGACCACTTCAACAGGACATGTTGGAGGAGCAGATGCCATCCAAAAAAAGTTAGAGCCTTTTCTAATCTACAATTCGTGAAAGACAACACTATACACACCACTGTTTCTCCCTATCCCCTTTTTCTCCCACAAAGGAGTCCGATGTCGGGGGGAGGAGTTTGCGTTTGGACCCACAAAACTTTTGCGTGTGCGCGTGTTTTCGACGCCACGCCTCTGTACGTTTTTCGCCGCGCGTTGATATCATACCAAACTCATACCTGGCATTCCGCCTTTTTCTGTCAAACACGCTGATTTTCTCGCCGAGGAAGTAATCGCAATTCTCTAGAGCAAATCTGCTGGAGAAAGTGAAGCAGAAGGAGAGGAGTGAGCGGCAGTAACAGCGGGAGCAGGAGAGCCATTGTGGGGTGAGTGCGCTCTCTCATACTTCTTTGTTGTGTGCTGCAACTTTCATGCTGCAGCAGCTGCTTCGCTTCGTGCGTGCTTGAAGTTTTGGGATATTTGACATATTTCGCATTTCCCGCTGCCTTTTTGCTGATTCAGAGCCTCTTGTGTTTAGCGGGAAGTTCCTCTTTTATTTACTCACCCCTCGTACTGTAATTGCAGAGCCTTTCAGGCGTCTCTCGAACTTAGTGTGGAGTTTGTTGAGGTATTATTAGCCCGCAAGCTAACAAACTAGCATGCCAGCTCAAGCGTGTTATGAGCGGCTTGTGTGGACTACATCCACTGAAATAAAGAAAATAACACATCTTGTTACGTGTAAAGTTGTCATTTGGAGTTTTAGCCACTTCTGTGCAAAGTTACTTGTACGTTGAGCTTTTTTCAAACGCTAGATCAAAGGCGGATTTTGCCAACTCACAGTTGGCTAAACGGCTTCCAACCGCTGAACATGATTTAATTTTTTCCCTCCGCATGCTAGCAGATGGGAGTCATTTCTCGTCATTGTGAAAGTGTCGCCAACATGTGAGACTGGTTTTACTGGTTAAACAGAAGTCAGAAGAGGAATGACACTTTTTTTAGTCTCCGCCACAACTAACGTTAAAATGCCTTTTAAAATCGTTTTAAGATGTACCCTTCAGGTTTAAATGGAGCTCACTCAAGTGCTTCAAGTCTGATCGATTTACTGTCTAAAATCATCAAGGAGCTTAGATATGTAGTTAAGTCGTAGAAGACTAGTAATCAGAAGTAGCCATGGATGTCTCAAAGTACTGTGATGAAATCTAAAGTTAGCTAACTGAATCTGATGTCATGACTGCTGGTCCCATTGGAGTAGAAGGAAGCCCGTAATGTGCATGTGTCCTGACAGTGTTTGCTGAGGTCATAACTTTATTTAGCTCAATGCTTAACTGGCTCCTCACTGCTCAAAGCACCTGACCTTTTGGCCATTGGGAGCCACATTGAAACAAGCATATCCCTGCAGTGCATTAGGTCCTAAATTTGCATCACCTCTAAGCTGGTAGATGACAAAGCTGCAGCTGTAGTGCCTCAGATTTGTGATTTCAAAAAGCCAAACCAGTTTGTCAGGAGTAACTTTATATATTACATGATTAATGTAATTCAAATGCAATCCAATGGCTCTGCAAAAAAATTTTATTAAATAGAGCAGAAAGTGTGTAGTTTGCGTAAAAACTTGGAGTGGTCTTAATAAAACTCATAATGGAGGTCATAGTTTGTGTTGGCATTGTACTAGACTGCATTATTGTTAAATGTGTGACAGATATTCTTTCCTCCTCATGTTCGGTTATGTTTTGGGCTTGACAATACAGGCCCCTTAATATAATACAATCTGTTTCAACACCACTGGAATCTATCAATACAATATCTGAAACTGTCAACAAATTTGAATATTATCTTCATAAAGTTAGACTTATAGGTAACATTGTTGTATTATATTATGTTGCATTTGATTTAACAGGTTTACATAAGCGTCTACTGAGTGTACAATACCCTATTCACTGTCAGTAAAGCGATATGTAATCCTTTTAAACCCCCAAAAGGAAGTTCAGGTGTTTCAGCAAAACAAATACAGAATAAGTGTTTATTATTAAGTGTTTTTAATCAAGTTAACTGAAGTTATTTTCATTAAAATAATAGGAGCTAAAATTTGTATATACAATTTTTTTTTTAAATTCCCCCAAATAAGCACTTTTTTTTCCCAAAAAGCCTATCACAGACAAAGAAATGTACACTATTCTGTCCCAAAGTAGTGGTACATAGTATTGTGTGAGCCTCTAGAATTTTGCAAATTATAACCATAACCCATCATCGCAGGTTATGACTTAAGTGTGGGCTTGAGCTTTAAGTGCTTCAACCAAAGTGGGATATTTCTGTCTCAGGTTGTTTCATTTGAAGAGTTTTAAAATCCTGAATCCAGATTCACTTTTTTAAGAAAAACAAACATTTGACTGAGTTAGAGAAAGTAAAACATACTTTAATCATCTTGAGAAAATAAATGTACCCCCTCATTGGGAAATGCTGCAATGAAGTGATTTTAGTTTTAGGTCAGTTGTACCCCAGAGAATTCAAACTCAACTTGTTAAAAACTCCCTGTATCATATGACTTAAAAAAGCCGTGAAGTATCAGGATGATTAAAAAAAAAATAACTCACTACTTTTTTTGAGCTGCTAAAAATGCCCAGGGCATCTCTAGGAACCTCAAACAGAACATTAAGATTAATCAGATTCAGTCTGGATAAACAAACGTTTTCCCAGTTGCTGACTTCTCACACAGTAAAACTATCAAGACTGTCGTATCCCCCCACCTACCCCCACTTGTTCTTTTAGACTCTGCTCTTTCCTAACCATCTCACCAGGGCCTGTCTGATCTCTATGGCAACAGCACAGTCCCGTCAGCAGTGATTGAAACTTGGAAGGAGAGTTTGTCCAATAAGCCCACCACAGCAGGAAAAGCTCTGCGACCACACTGATCCACTGTGGTTATTCTGTGGCAGGGACCATGTTAGCCACACTCTGGAAAACATTACACACCAGGCAGCATTCATGTTGCATATGTGTGCCTGTCTTTGAGGAGACTTGGAGCATCCTCAATAATAACAAAAGAATGTGTAATTTCCTTATGTGGTCCATGCAGGCAAAGTCGCAGGCTTCTGGGAAGTTCATATGGCGCAAGTACTGCCTTTTAAACTAGCTTCTCAAGGACGATTAGCTAAAGAAAATGACCAGCTATGGCCAATTTGTCTTCCATCATCTTTCATTTATTAGTCTAACCCTAATAGCTAGACCAACTGGTGGTGTTTCCACTGACTTTGGCCAGTGTCTTTATACATTTACAAGTCCTTAATGTTTTGCCATTTTTCTTGTCAGGTCTTTAACCCTGAATGCCAGGGCTATTAATACACCATGCACCCATGGAAGCTGTAAACAACTTCACATGAATCTGATCTTGCTCTTGGTGAAGTGTGAAGACATCTGGAGCTCAAAACATTTGTCAATGATCTCAAGTGATGATCTCGCATTCTGTTTTATTTACGTTTTATGGAACCCAACTTTTTTGAAAAGTACTTCTACTTTTTTTCTGTGGTTTTAGTTTTATATTTCTGATTCCTAAAAAGATCAGGATGCTTTGGTTAGCATAAATTGAACAAGATGTGATAATTTGCTGATGCTTTATGGAATATACTCAATTAAAAACAGTGCTAGCAAGAAGTTACAGAAAGTTTGGGACAGGGGCAATAACAGACAGTGCAGTGTAAAAAAGAAAAAGAAAAAAGAAGTAGAGGAAAAAAACACCTCTTTGTAGCACAGCACAGATAAACAGGTTAACTGGTAACAGGTGATGGTGGCATGACTGGATATGAAAGGAGCATCCTCTCAAGGCTTTATCGTCTACAGACAAAGATGGTACGAGCTTCACCACTTTATGAAACATGATTGTATAATGGATATTACCACTCAGGCTCGGGAAGACTTTATAATACCGTTGTCGGTAAACACAGTTTGTTTGCAAATGACTGCATTCTGTTTCTGATTATATTTTATACAGTGTCCCAACTTTTTGGAATTGGGGTTGTGAATCAAACCGCTGTTCATGACTTAATCACATGTGTGGTTCATGCTGAAACAGCAATCAAATTTTGCATCCTCCCATCCTGTTCGCTGAGTAGGGCCTCTTTCTCCACTTCTCTCACTCCAGAATAACAGATTTAAAGTTGTCTACTTTAAGAGTTAAAAGCTTAAGATGTTTTTTTGTTAATGGGGATTTTTTTCCCTTGTTACCGAATTAAAGAAACAAGAGAGATCTTTAAGCTCCCTCTGTTGTGGGCAGTGGCTTGTGCTGGTTAGTCTAAGAGATAGAAAATGTCTTTTACCACAAAAATTTCTGTTGTTTATTATTACCCATACACAGACTATAAACTTGGGAGGTTTTTGTATGTTGATTTAATCAATGATTTAACGCGGCACTCTGTTTTCAAAACATCCAGGAGACAGCTGCATTAATTTCTTTAATCCACTCTGATTGCAAAGCCTTTTGGTTTCAATTCATCAGCTATCAAAACAAATACTACTCTTTGCTCTCACATGGTAGATATTTTGGTTTAATGGCTTTTTTAATGTGGAAGACAATACAGAATTTAAGCCAATGCTGTGTAGGAAGACATTTCGCCATATTGTTGTTGTTTCCACACTTGCCTGAAATTGTATTTTTACAAACACCATAACTGGTTCTGCTGTCATGTTCTTCATAAACAGAATCTGTGCTTGAGACTATTTTTCCCTCAACGCCAAGACACCTTCTGGTTTCCAGATTCTGCTAGTTCATGCGCAAGTTTGACATTATTATTTTGCAATTCACAACTCTGAGGAAAGCAAGTCACCATCTATTAAAGGAATGGCTTATGCTCATTAGCATACCATGCAGATGGATCAGACATTTTAGAACTGGTTCTCAACTAGAGCTGGACATAGATTTCCATCCCTGTCTTTTGGATTTGCAATGTTTAAAGTTTCTTTTAATGATCCGTGATAAAATTTACCTCGAGTACTATTGATTTATTATTGCTACAAGCAATAATAAAAAAATCAAAGCAATTCCTTACTTGGACATATGTCTAGTTAACAGAACAGTTGTTACCTGTTTTCCAATCTCTTGGCTCTAGACTTGAGGCTGATGTTAGTGGCTCTGTCTTGATCTTAATTGGATTCTGTTTCATGAACACTCTATCAGTGTTAATCTTGATGGAGTCACATTATCCAAAGGCATTGGTTCATCCTCACTATTAAAGCCTTGACTCTTGTAACGGTAAAGTGAAAAGGCACAAACTGAATTCATAGAGTTGTTTTGTCCTGTGTGTTTCAGTCGTGTTGTGGCCGGAGCCGTCATCATTGCGTCGGAGTGGAGTTGCCGTGGCAGCCCTGATGGGGCGCAGGAGGAGGGCGGCGATGGAGAAGGACTGGCTGACGGGGCAGACCGTGGATTGGACGGCGACCCCGAGGGTGTGTGGAGTCCAGACATTGAGCAAAGCTTTCAAGAAGCCCTGGCCATCTACCCCCCCTGTGGCAGGAGGAAGATTATACTCTCAGACGAGGGGAAGATGTATGGTGAGGAACTGCAAATTTCTGTCCTCGCATAATAATTGTCATCCAGCCGTCCATCCAGTCATGTCCCTCCTCCAGTCTGAAATTCAAGTTTTCATTGCTTTGTTACATATCTGCCAAAAATCATTACATGAAACGACAAAATAAAAATACAGCTTATCCCCCTGTCTTGCTTAAAGAATTTTACCAAACATCTTTTGTTTTAAACCACAAACAGAAACATTTTAGATCATTTTCTTACTACAATGGAATTTTTAAAAAATCACGACATTTATTTATTTTTAAACAACTCATGTCCTCTGTATTGCATTTTTTTGAGGGGGGGGGTCTTTTTTCTTTATTTATTTCTTTCCTCCTTTCTGTCTTTTACAGCGATGTCCAGGCCACTTTAAAATGACCATATACTGTTAATCAAACATTTCATAGGTGTCAATGGTGGCAATGAAATCTACAAGATGTGAAGCTGCTTTTCATTGCAAACAAAAATGTTTTACAGCCCAGTCATAAATTAAGAAGCAGCTGTGGATGGAAACAATCACTTAAGAATTTGTGTCATATTTTTTAGGTTTTGTTTTTGCTTTTCTTTTCACTGCCGAAGTAGTTATCTCCCGCATGCAGTTTTGGACTCTGAG
>JAQNCA010000002.1:14422217-14434073 GCA_029783725.1 Acanthurus tractus | reverse complement strand
ATTAAGAAGCAGCTGTGGATGGAAACAATCACTTAAGAATTTGTGTCATATTTTTTAGGTTTTCTTTTTGCTTTTTACTTTTCTTTTCACTGCCGAAGTAGTTATCTCCCGCATGCAGTTTTGGACTCTGAGTTATTTATGGCTCAATGTTTAGACCTTTTAGTGTGTTGAGATGATCTGCTTGCTGTTATTTTAGGAGTGGGCTATTTTGTGCTGAGGTCAAAGGGCAGCCAGCTCTAACAGGGTCAAAGGATGGAGCAGGTTGACATTTCAGGTCTTGTCAGGGTGAAGAAGTGTTTGATTCATGCTTATTCTCCGGGGAATTGATTTAAGACTGTATCAAATCGCTCTATGGAGCTGCATAACCAGTAGTGTTCTTTTTTTTTTTTATTAGGATCTGTTTAGGATGCTGTCTGCGAGTAGGGCTTAGTTGTATTATGACTATTTCTTTCTACCTTATTGAAGTCTCGGCTTGGGCCCAACAATCCCATTTTTTTCCTCTTCTTTTTTTTAATTGGCTGAGGCTTTGCATTCCCGTCTGCGGCAGCCTGTTTCAGGCCCATGTGTATGTATGAGTGTTGTGAGGAGAAACTGTATAAGTGATCCCATGCGACAGAAAGGGAAAGTTTGTTTCAACATTGCAGCCTTTTCTCCTTATGTGGAAGTGTGGGCTCACTGTGTTGACCACCCCCACTTCCGTCTCAAACAAGGATAGTCACACACTTTCACACATTGGAAAGCTACACTGACACTTAAAACATAATACCCATGTTCACCTTAATCAACTGGTGCCTGTAGGACACCATGTCTAAACTTTTGAGTCACTGCCTGTTAATACAAAACTGTTAGAAACTTTATAATATCTGGATTATTGTGTACTATAAATGCACCATCTTATCATGTTTATAGCCACTAATAGCGCGACAGTTTTTATGCACAGTTTGAGTAATGCAGAAGATGCTGCAGACATGGTCTGTAATTGACAGATTTTACAGATGTATGAACTTAAGTCCCTTTCAAACTGGCGATCAAACGGTAAAATGGTAGAGCATTGAAGGATTAGAGTTTGTTTCTAAAAGTGGCTCATGTGGATAAGTGCGGATATTGCAGTCAAGCAGTTGGAACCATTTCAGTGCCTTTTTCAACTAACCGACCAGTCAAGGTCAGGAAATTGGTTCACAAAGTTTAGCCGTTAAAACCAGGAAAAGACAACATCCAGACTGACTTAATAATATGCTAAATCAAATTAATCTCATCAATTCATAGAAGAATTTAGCTTTTCCTGCTAAACGAGCCCAGTTGTAATCAAAGACCAGTTTGTGTGCAGTGTTTGCTCTCACTCATGTTCTCTGCCATGCCATCACCCTGGATTATAATTTTAAGCATTCATTTATTAATAAGAATGATTAGCAGACAGATTACTTACTCATGTACTCACAAGTTGCACAGATATGACAGAGACTACTTTTTATTGATATGTAAGTTCTGTGTTGACTATAAGTTCTAGTTGTTAAGACTGTACCAGAGAGTTGTTGTATGAACATATTTTGACATTTCTTATTAAATATATTTTAGCTTGAAGTCAGTGTTTAGTGGTAGTTTGTATATGTCTGCATTATCTAGTAAGGAATTCAAAAGTGATCATCTCCAATACAAACATGTGGGATTTTGGTATTGTGCAACTGCAGTTAACATTTGATGACAATTTAATGGTAAGCATACCTTCAGCCAGGACCTTTGAATCTTCTAGAAAGTTCAACAACACAGTCCTGACAAAAACTTGAATCTGAGTTTCAGAAAAGCTGTTCGTGTATGGGTGTTCTTGTACAGCTGTACAACTATGCTGTAGTTTAGAAGTAAAAAGTTACTACCCTAAGTGTGCTTTAAAATTTAGAAGTAACTTATGTGATCATATCTCAGGTCAAAGCAGAACGGCCTTTACATTTACACCTCATCTGCCATATCATATTGAGGGATATATTATTCTGTCAAAATTGTATGTAAAATTCTGGATATCTTGACTAAAAATGATCATGTTAGGGCTAATATATTTTACTTATAACTAATTCCCAATTAAGTCTTCTGTAGAGTCTGTGTTTTGACCTCTGTGTCTGTTCTGCAGCAATTAAGGATCCAATCTGCTCTGCAAATCAGTAATCATCAGTGTTTTAAGCTCATGGAAATTAAATAAATAGCTTTGATAGTTATGTTTGCAAGAACAGTAAAAGTCTTAAGGTTATTAAATTAAATAGATTTGGGAATGTTAATTTTCTTGAGGTCCGGTGTTCATTTATAGATGAGTCAAGTCAAAGACAGTGTTGCTGTAGAAATTAAATTTGATGTGGAAGAGAACAGGTATAAATAATGATCTAAATATTTAGAAATGAAACATCCATGTATTGTAAATAATTTATTATCATGATGTGACAGCCCCAGCATCTTCACACGCTTCTGTGAGTTCAGACTTCATTGATTTCAAAGGAATGATTCCTAAAATTTACAAAACACCTTTCTGTTCATGTTGCTTTGGTGGACAGAATTTGGCATTTATTTTCCCAAACATACTCAAAAAATAGCGCATAAAATTAATTCAAGTTTGTTTTACTGCTGTGCTCACTTTAACGCTGCATTGTGCTTTATCTCTCTTTTTTGTTTGTCTTAACTGTTCACTTACTAGTAGATTGGTGAACACTTAATTCATGTGACAGATGGAGGAGAAACTGAGATACATTTATATGAAATGATGTGATTTTTGCAAAGGGATAGTTATTTTGAAACCAAAGTAACTCAATCTTGTGATTTATCGCCATGTTTTTCTAACTTACCATCCCGCTGTCCTTGTGTAAGGTATTAAATCACACATTTTACAACAAGTAGTATTACTTTTGATGAAAGGGGGTTCAGCGTTATATGGAGTGCTAGCAGGCTTCAGGAAAGTGCATGTGTCCTGTTTTGGGAATTGGCGCAGACTGCTGGTCTGAGTCAGCTCCTCCTGTTGATTTTGGGGAATTCTGGTAACTCCACAGAACTGATGTGACTCACCCTGATGTGACCTAAGTACCTACAGCATCACACTATTTCCCAGAAAGAAGGATGGTGATGAGGATGATGATGATGATGGTGGTGATGTGGTGCATGTGTATATGTGATTTAATGATTACAGCTGTGGAATCAGTTGTTAAAGTTTTATCTGGTCAGCTTTATCTTTAGCTTCTCTGTAATTCTCACATCTGCAGAGTGAATAGTGAGTTGCTCAGCACCCACTATTAGAGACAAGCAGATCATCAGATTTGGTTGGAGATTGAAGAGAAAAAAAAGAAGAAAGAGCTGACCAGGCAGCTTGAAGTGACCACATTTCTCCTCCCATTTCACTTTTTCCATGTATTCCCAGCACTTGTACTTCTACTTTGGAGCTTTGACATCAAACAAGGCCAAATCTGACTCCAAATGAACACATGGGCTCCTCAATAGAGTATCATATATACACAGAAATTGAAAGCTTGATAGTAAATGCAATTGTGTGACTGGAAATGCAGGAGCAGACTAATGACGTGTAGTCTTGTTAGAGGCTCGTCATTTTATCACATACACACAAAAAGGGCAGTTGCATTAAAATTTTGATACTGTGGCTTTATCTAGAATGCCTTAAAATCATACCATTGTGACCCCTAGGCTGAAAAACATGAAGGACTCTTGACCCCGCCAGGTGTGTTATGATTGTCCATAAGAGGATTAACATTGTAAGATGTAAACTAGGAGAGAGACCATGTGGTTTGCTAACTTGCAGGAGACTTCAGACAAAGCACTGATTAAGTTTGGCTTAAAGCTGAATTTAAGACATCTGCTGTCGTTGTTTATATCTTATCCTCATATTTATTTCATTGAAAAATATCCAAAAACTCTGAATGTGTCACAAACAAAATCCAAGGAGAAACCTTTATGTATGCATTTGATCACATCTGAATGCATCCAAACAGTCTCATCATGCATCAACATCAGGCATTGCGTAATTTGGTCCAGAAGTGTACCTGTCATGATTTTCAGTGGGATTTTTTCTGTCTTACTGCGTATTCACATAATATCGCACAATTCTATCTATTTTTAGATTGTCTTACAAAATGATAGGATCCTACAGGCCTCAAGACCTAAGATAACTATTACAGAAAAGGAAAGCACTTGCTTCTAGCTGGGTGTTCTGTTATAATTGAGTGGCTGGTCAGTGGCATTTAGGAAAATGCTGAAACTCTGTCTACTTGTAGAGTATATCTGTTGACTATAGTGGGTGAAGTTAAGTGACCTTAGTCCAAGTAGGTTATACCAGCCCTGTCAGCTTCATGCTGTCTGATATCATAGCAATGCACACTGTGTTGAGCATCATCACCATTAAGATGGTAGAAAATGTCTTTGCATCTTAAATTGATGGATGTATTGAAGGAGTTTTTAAGAAAGCGTCCCATTATATCTTATTATACTTGCTTAGAGGATATACTGGGCTTGCACACACTTGGTTTTTGGCCCAAAGAACCCGCTGGCATTCCACATGCACAAATGTGATTAAAATAATGAAATATTTTGGCCTCCTTTTATTGGATTTAATGATTTAAATTCTATCAATGTAATAAATCATTTGGGGAGGTACATGAAGTTCCAAAAAATTAATCAACTGTGTTTCAGCTGCCCTTTATTTAGATAGTTTTGTAGGAAGAATGATCTTGGGGCATGTGTGTCACATGATTAGGCAGAAGTTAAAGTACCCTATGCAGCCATCTCTCACAAATTAAAGGCCCACCTCCATCCCTGCAGGTTAGAGTTGGTGCCCACATTTTCAATTAATTTTATCTATTGCTTTCTGAATTGTAGGTCGAAATGAGCTGATAGCTCGTTATATCAAGCTACGAACAGGGAAGACGCGCACACGCAAACAGGTAAGCACAGATGTAATTCAAAACTACATTCATGTGTGTTTTGTGTAACATGGATCGCCAGACACCTCTCATCTACTGATTTTTTTTTTTTCTTCATCAGTACTGTTGTCATATGCCCAATCATTGTCAAAAAGATAATTAATGCACTTTGGCTATTTAATATTGCTAAATTGTCCTGTGAATGTGTGTTTTTTCATTGGGGTAACCCTGGCCCCATAGGTGTCTAGTCACATTCAGGTTCTGGCACGTAAGAGGGTACGAGAATACCAGACCAGCATTAAGGTGGGTGCTGGCTAAATCAACTCTCTGCTCCGTCTATAGTCACATCCCCTCTTCTCCTTTCCTTTTTCCTCCCATTCTCTTTTCTTCCATCCTGTCTTTTGTCAGGTCTCTAGTCACCTTCAAGTCTTGGCCAAGAGAAAGTCGCGTGAAATTCAGTCTAAGCTCAAGGTACACATGCTCACTGACCTAACCATGCTAGTTGCTTTGCTCTGCATGTATCCCAAATCCATCTTAACCCATTGATTCACAATAGATATCTTTGGCAGATTTATGGTTTTCTGTTAGAGATTTGCCAGACATGTAAAAATGTTGTAGTGCCATGCCTATAGGGACTGTGTGGGGCTTGCAGGATCTGAGTCATTTTGTAATAACAGATGACATATTCACAAATTGTTGTGTTGGTATCAGAGGCAGGATCACTGAAACACCTTGATGGAGAAGTATGCAACAGCTTACAGTAGATGCGTATGTGAGGGCGCTTGGATGATGTTGATGGCTCTGGGAACCTGGAATAACAGGCTCAGGCTTTGCAAAACATTTCATTTGTTTACTTGTATGGTTAATTGTGTGACTCACTCGTTTGCTTTTTGTCCATATTTGATGTGTTCTGGCAGTGCTTAGTGTAAAAGCCAGATGTTTCGAATGTGCTTGTGTATCCTAATATTTGGGAAAAAGGTTTTTGTTGTTATGCATGGCAGTAATGTTGATCGCTTAGTTCAAGAGGCATGTGGCCTTGGACAGATAATTGCATGAGATTCAGTAGCAGTTTTGGTTAAACCAAGCACGTGCATGGCTTTAGTAAATGACATTAATGCTTACATACACACATGCATTGAGGGACTTCTTAAAGTGCCCATATGATGAATTTCAGTTTTCTCTTTTAAATCACCTCTGATTTCCTTGTTCTCTCCTTTTTATATCTGTCCTGTTTATGCTGTTCCTTGTGGTTCTACCTTGTCCTGTAATAAAGGTTCTGTGACATTGTTTTGCAACAAAGGCATTTAATTTGGTGCTCTTTAATACACATTTGGGAAGTAGCCAGTATAATTCCTGGTATAAACACTAGCACTAAGTCCTAAGACAGCTTTTTTTTTAGCGTAGCGTGACTGTGTTTGTAGCTTGGGTTGGGGTGGAGTCACGAGCAGTGTGTGTCTCCTCATTGCCTAAAAGTGAATGTGTGACCTGCTTTTATTTTTAATGTACTGAAGTTAATCAACATTGTGTCTTCTTTGCCATAGGCCATGAACTTGGTAAGTTTTGGTTATACAACTTCAGTTTTCTGCTTCAGGCTTTGTGCTCTGTGGTCGGCGTCACATTACTTGCTAGTCCACAATGCAGTTCCCCTGCCAGACTCCAAAATCCTGCTCATTGCTCTTTTGTTTTTAGTGGCTTTAGTTAAATGCTGGTGATGACTCCAGTTAGCTCTCCTAGCCTGCTAGCTTGGTGCGCCTCCTGCTTTGGCATCCCTTATATTTGCTTTGCACTCCGTCCTGTCTTCCCTCATAGTTACTGCATCCTGCTGAATTACTCTATAATATGTTGGGTGGCTTGCTGTCTAAACTGGCCTTGAAGGTTGGCTGACTGAAAGGTTTGCTTCACTCTTTTTACAATAGTCCAGATTGAGCATTATCATTGTGTATTGCTTTATCTTTCTCCTTTAGGACCAGGTATCCAAAGACAAGGCACTGCAGACAGTAGCCAACCTCTCATCAGCTCAGATTGTGTCTGCCAGTGTAATGAAACCCCAAACTCCGTTCCCTCCACCTGTCAGAGTGAGACACAAACACACAGACACGCGTACACTCATCTGTTTTTTTTCTACCCCTCGGGGTAAAAGTCAGAGTAATACTACCTGCTCTGTTTCTCCTTCTCTCTTTGTTTAGTTTTGGCCCGGCCCTATGCCAGGTCAGCCTGGACATTCTCAGGAGTAAGTATCACTGGCAATTTGTTTGTTTAAAATTGGAGAAGGTCTTATTTTGAAGCTGGTGCAGCTCCTCATTTTTTGGGTTCATGCTCTTTTTTTTTTTTTTTAACAGCATCAAACCCTTTGCACAGCCACCGTACACTGCACTACCAGCCCCTGTCCCTGCCCCTATCAGTAAGTGCAAACACATACTCACTGATTTGAGTGAGTTCAGCTGTGTTTTTCGTCATGGTAATTGTGTTTTTCGTTATCTAAATGCGTGCAGGTTATGAGCCCCTGCCTCCCCCACGGCCAGCAGCTATAGCAGCTCCAGTATGGCAGGACAGAACCATTGCCTCAGCGAAACTACGGCTACTCGAGTACTCTGCTTTTCTAGAGACACAGAGAGACAGAGAGACGGTACAGACATCCACACATACACAATACATAGCACTGTAAAAAATTTATCAAAAACTGAATCTCTCTTCTTTGTCATTATCACCTCTCCTTTCTCCCTTCAGTATAAACATCTTTTCGTACACATTGGCCCATCAAACCCGGGCTACAATGACCCTGTGCTGGAGTCCATAGATGTGAGGCAGATTTATGACAAGTTCTCTGAGAAGAAAGGAGGCCTGAAGGAGCTGTATGAAAAAGGGCCGCACAACGCATTCTTCCTCGTCAAGTTCTGGGTCAGTACACAGAATCAATGTTCCAACTGATTTTTTTTTTGTGGTTGTTGTTGTTTTCTGAGGGCTGGAAACTAAGAAGGTGTTATGTATTACAAAGGTAAGTGTACAGTTTGAGGTTATAACTTGCTTTACCACATGGGGGAAGCAGAGTCAACCGGACGCTTGAACAGGGGTTTATACATGAAATGACATCTGATGTATGGTTAACAGTATTCTATTTAAAAGGGAAAGACAGAGTTTTCAGGTTAATAAACAAATGGTATTTACATTCAGTGTTATTCCCCAGAACACATTGTTTGTATCCCTGAAGTCTGTCGTTGAATTTATTTTTTTTCTACATAAACATTTGGAAGGCTGAGTTGAATTAAAAAGTGTTAGAAATTTCTGCTACTAGGCACTTGTGAAATGAATGTGGCAATTGGCAGTTTTCTTGAGCACTATGAGCTGGGCTAGCCGCTGTTGTGCCCACAGACTAAACATGCTAAGACTACCACAATTGTCAAATAAGTCTGTGTGGAACTTAATCAAAAAACTAAAAGAATATGAGGTGCGAGCACTACCATGTAAAGCTAGCAATTACAAGAAAAATTGCAACAGTATATGGCTACCTTTTGTCCCCATACAAATTAAGTTGGGACGGAAGAAGCGCAGAGGAAACAACAGCCCTGATTCAGATAAATAAAACCATGCTTCTCATTAGCCTGGTTGACAACAAGTGCTTTTTCCAAATTTAGTGGCATTTCATAAGTCTGAGTCAAAAAAATATACCACTGAATAGGCCTCTGTCTCTCTCTTTCTCTTTGCATGTGTGCAAGGGAACGCAGTTGAAAACTCCAAAAATTAATTTAACAGTTGCCAGTGAACACTGAATAATACTTTTCCTCGAAATGATCATGCGTGTGTGTCAATGCGCTTGCACAAGACAAATTTAACAGGGGTCCTTTCATAGAAACAACAGTTCAGTGCTGCTAAATTGTAAAAACCTCACAGGAAATGTTACATTTTGTGTTCTGACAGACAAAGAAATGGACCTTCACCTTTAGCCTTGATAAGCACATGTAATGTGTCTTGCTGATTAAGAGTCACGTGAGAATTGTGATATTACATGTGCTGGACAACATACAGAAAAGACTGACGTTCATGTCTTTGGTTCATGGATATTTGTGTCTTTGGTTATTGCTTCCTCTCATTTTCCTCTACTTTTCATATCACACTCAGTCCATCTTTTTACATTTTTTCAGGCTGACCTGAGCAGTGACATTGAGGAGGGTTCTGGAGTTTTCTACGGAGTAAGCAGCCAGTATAGTGGAACAGAAAATATCACCATCAGTGTTTCAACCAAGGTCTGCTCTTTTGGAAAACAGGTGGTAGAGAAGGTTGAGGTGAGAAGAAAATACACTTTTAATGTGCTTAAAAGATTTCATTTTAAAAAATTCCGTTTGGTTAAATTGTGATGTGCATGTGTGGATTTCTCCCATTCAGACTGAATATGCACATATGGAAGGAGGAAAGTATGTCTTCCGCATCCATCGTTCGCCCATGTGCGAATATATGATCAACTTCATTCACAAGCTCAAACATCTGCCAGAGAAATACATGATGAACAGTGTGCTGGAGAACTTTACCATCCTACAGGTATGTGTGGCGGTCTTTGTCACTGTACTCATGTTTCTACTTGTTTATGTGTTTTAGTTCAAAACCCTGACATCCACATTATTTTCCTCTTTTTAGGTTGTGTCCAACAGAGAAACTCAGGAGACTCTGCTGTGCATCGCCTTTGTGTTTGAAGTGTCCACTAGTGAACATGGAGCACAATACCATGTTTATCGACTAGTGAACGACTAGCAGCACGTTTCATGCGTGCAGAGACTCTCCACAGACTTTTTGATACATGAGGCATAAACACTATATCCAGCTCAAAACACACACTACCACTCTGCTACTCTAAACACACACTTGTTTTAACAGACCAACAGTCACACTTTCATCACACCTGCTGTTTAACATGTATGCATTTCCATCAATCTGTGTACACACTTCAACGACGACAGTATCACATGACTTAAATCTGTGTTTCTCAAACTAGGGGGCAGGCCTCCTTGAAGGGTCACGGATGACTAGGGGAAAAATATGGAGTAAACATGAGTTAAACGAACAGGATTCATGTAGGGAAAAATAAACAAATAAGAGTTTGTTGATGCTTTCATAGTGACTTTCATTTCATCCCAAATTCAATTTGAATTCTTTTAATATTAGTTGCTTCCCTTTTCATGTTAATGGTTAAACAATTGTGGGGGGGAGGGTTGTGAACTTTATTTGGCTTCTGAAGGGGGGCATGCCAAAAAAAAGTTTGAGAACCACTGACTTGGAAAATGACATTCAGTTTTATAGATGTAAATCTACCAATGGCAGAAATGTTGCCATATTTGTCAATTGGTGTTGTGATATAATGATTCAGTCACTGAAATGGCTCAGCATCTAAAAACTGAACTACACATCAGACAATGTCAAGCTCTCCTTTTTAAATAGAAGATTAAATTTACTGAAATAAGTATCATTTTAAAAATCACTAAAAAGGAAACCAGTAAAGGGCTAAATGGCATTTAATAAAGTTTAATATGTGAAATTCGTCTATAACGTGCATCACATGAAGTGAGTAATATCAATTCCAGATATTTTCTCCAAGCATGTGCATTAATGTCATAGGTGTGACGAATGTGAGACAAGTTTGAAAATAGGCTTTAAAACATCATGTATTCAGTGTTAATTTAACTGTCCCAATGACTATTTCCTCTACAGTTTGTACTGTCTGTATGGTAGCAACTGACAGAGTCTGCTATGGTGTCTCCTCTTTCACTGCATATTGTGGAATTAGAGTTCCACTACTACTACTGTAAAGGTCCAGTGTGTAAGATTAAGGAGGATGTACTGACAGGGATTTAATGAAATAATAATTGTAATTTCATTAGCGAATAATCACCTGAAGCTAATAACAGCTGTTTTTATTACTTTAGAGCCCTTTACATCTACAGAGAGAGACTGTCCTCTTTGGTTGTTTTTACCGTAGCCCTGAGTGGACAAAACGAACACTGGCTTTAGAAAGGGTCTTTTGTTTTTTTAAAAACATTTTATTTGTCAGTTGTTAGAGAAAACTATACACTCTTCCTCATGCATAGAAGGGTGAGACATGTGTATTCAGGTGGTTGCTATCTGTAATCTCCCCATTAGATGTCACTAAAACCTGCACACTGGACCTTTAATTAACACTCTTGAGGATCATAATGACAGTATGAAAGCACCTCTTCTCAGAATGTAATGCACTACGTTTGAAGACGCATTTACATTAGAGAAATTGTGTTTAAGTGTTAAAAGAGCCATTGATTTAAGTGCATTTGTTTTTGTGAAGGTTTCCAATGGTACATGGGTTGGAGGAAAGATCTTTTAATCAAATCTCAAGGAGGTTCCTAAGTTTTGCTCACCTGTGCTTAGAAACAAAACAGTTCACAACCAGTTACAGATTCAGTTTACACTCTGGTGTCAGCAGCATTTTTAGAAGAAAGATGTATCTCTACTGTTAGTTGACACAATACTGTTTTTTACTTAGACTGAGTGGGCTTGCTGCAGTATTTCTACCTCCACGTGAGTTGGGATAAGAATGTGCTTTGGTTCATAAAGCCTTAACCTGAGGAGCACTGATGTATAGGATGTGTACACTACACTTGTAATGGTACAGTTTTTAAGCCAAAACAAGGTTAATTGACTCTTTTTTTTTTCCCACCACATCATTTTCCATTGAAATAAAAATGAAACCAGTGTTTATGTGAAGAGCCGAGCTGAGCCGAGTGTTGAACGCAGCAGTAAAGGGATTAAAAGAGGAGCATTAGCATCACTTAACTATGCTCCTCCTTTCCTTGGTTCCTGCCTGACGTGAGTGCAAAAGGCCAAAAATGGTTTCCTGGTGGCAACGCAGTTCCATAGAGGGTTTATTAAGGTCACTGAATTAATGTCATCATTTGCTCCACATTGAGACGATTGGATTGAACCGGCAGGACAG
>JAQNCA010000002.1:14398557-14413362 GCA_029783725.1 Acanthurus tractus | reverse complement strand
AACTGCGTTTGTGTAAGGACGAAGGTCTAAATACACTGACAAGTTTTGTGAAATAATCTGTGTAACTGTGGACAAGGAATTAAACAGTTGTTTTAATTCATATTTCACAGAATTAATAAAACATGCTTGCAGTCATCTTTGACAGGGCAAAAATTTGATACACCTGCATTCATTTTTGCCCACTGAAAAAGGTTGCTATTGTGTGGTAATGCAGATTAGGCTTCTTAGTTTTGATTAAACCATGAAAGTCATCACAGTAATAGTGTAACTATTAGAACAATTCAAAGACTGATTAGTTGTTGTTGGTCTACCATAAAAACTGGAAATGAGGAAAAACTACCCCAGTTTTGTCCTGACAGACTAGCTTACGCCCATAGACGGGCAAGTTAGGCAGACTCTCTGCTGGCTCCAGCTTCCTGCCAACATGAGAGTGCCATCAGTTATCCAACTTTTGGTAACAAAGCAAACAAGTGTGAGGGACATTTCGAGTGAACTCCTGGTGTAGCCAAATGGCCTTGCTTGTTGGTTAGGCAGTCAGCTTTTCATAGCCGCCACAGCACAAACCCTGAACCAGCAGTGCAGTCAGCAGTTAAACAAGCATACTTGTATCATTGCTCCGATTGTCGGTTGTCTTTTTCAATTTCAGTGTCGTCACTCAGTGTCAGGGTGATCTCAGTTCATTTGCAATACTGTACTAATCCAAATTCCCCAGAAGATTAATGTTGACTTCACCAGTGTGGTATCCATTGTGTGTATGTCTGTGTGTGTGTATTTTTTGCCTCTGGGTTGGCCTAACCTGACCTGTTGACAGTAAGTTGAGGCATGTCTTGGAAGAGTGCTAATGTGTTCTTGCTGAGAAAGACTCATATGAGTAATTCATTCTTAACTCTCCTTTTTTATTGTGTTTTGTCCTCATATCCAGAATTAGCTGTAAAGCATGTGCTTGAACTGTTGTGTTAAATGGAAACACTAACATTTAAGGAAACAGTTTAGCATTTCTCATATTATTTAACTTTTGGTTTGTGTGGTGTTAGTGGTGTTAGTCATGAGTGATCAGATTACAATGCTGGAAATATAAATTAAAGTCAGAGCATAAAACAACAGCAAGCTGCTCAGTCAAATTTTGCAGCGTTGCAGTCAAAGGTCACAGACTTTGCTTGATATGTGATCAAGCATGTTGCATTACTGTATCTAGACAAAGAAACTATTATAAAATATTATTTTTACATTAGTGATAGCAGTGTTGATTTTTAGAGTGCACAAATACATTCTGCTCTCATTTAAGTCAACTATCTAAATAGGAGCAATACAGTTTTAATACAGAAGGTAAATGTAAGTGCTTATGTGTAATTAATGTCCCCTATTAAAACAGAGAAACATCCTGGTGTTTTTCTGGGGTGATCCTTCAAATTTTCCATTAGTCTCTCCTGTTCAGCCTCTGAAGTAATAAGATTTCCCATCGACTCAGTGAGGCTGTGCTCAAATAAAGGGAGCCTTCAGCACTTTGAGACTGGCAGTTCTTATCAATCGGATTGTTGACAGATCTCCGATGAGTCATGCTTTTGCTGCTTAGTAGCAAAGCTGAAGTGCGCCTGGTAACTGAGCAACCTGTCCTGTTTGAAACAGGAGAGTCTACCACTGTGTGTGTGCATATGTGTCTGTCACCTGCTTCCTCATGAGCCAGTATCCTTCCCCAAATAAAAACAAGTCAGCTGCAGTGATTAAATGTGAATTGTTGTAAGTACTTAAACTGTAATGATTTGGGGTGTTAAGAAAGTGAAAGTTTTTCTTGTTGTCTAAGTGGTTCACACTTCCCTCTGCACTGTGCGTTCAATGACAGACAGGAATGTTCTACTGCTGCTTTCATTTTAAAAGCCAAGAGAAGATAAAGCTTTAATCGTGAGAATTAGGAACAAATTCTTCTACTTACGTGACAATATTATTGGGAAGACTTATGATGCTCTCGCAAAATATTAATACAATGGCATTTACAAAAAAAAATGAATTATTGGTAGTGTGACAATAATGAAAAGTTGGTAAAAGCAATAATTAGAATGGCTAGAAGAGTCTGTTAGTTAAGAAAATCCCATAACTTTAATGTAATGCAGCTGTTTATGCCAGGAAACACTTTTGCCACATTATGATAAAATAAAACTGTACACAAACTGCCAAAAGACAATATCTGGTCTTATGTCACGAGTTCAACATCATATTAAAGCACTGCCCAGCCTTAAAGAGAATGACTAATCCTTAAAGAATTAGCAGGACATGTTCTATCATTTTGCTTGTCAGGCTATGACAAGTTTCCCTCTCGGTTACTGTGTGGAATAACTTGAATGTGATCTTTGACAGACAAACTAATTCAAAAAAGCCAGATAAACCATATAAATTCAAGCATTAAAAAAATCATTACATAAGATCAAGCCGTAACGTGACATCAGGATTGTTAAGACGGCTTTAATGGGCTTTGTGTCTGGCTTGCACACACAAAGATCCTCTGTGAGAAACTGCTCCGCTGCACCAGCAGTCTAAAATCACCACGGCTTGAGCTGGTCTCCAATGACAACTATTATGTTACTTTGTGTGATTGTTCAGTCTGTTCTGCTGCCTTCATAAACTGAAGAGGAAGAGGAAAAGAAAGTGTGCAGGTTTTGTATTGAGTCAGATTCCTCCATCTTAGTTTACAGGAGTTTTCTTTGAAAACTGTTCATGTGAAAAGTAGGTTACCTCCTCTCTGTTTTCTGATCTCGACTGTTGATAACAACAGGCCTTAAGGTGATGCATTGATAAAGCAGCTATGGGTGTTTCTGTCAGGTTCTGACACGTTTTTTGTCAACCAAGTGTTTCCATATAAACCCAGGTAAATAAACACTGTCAATATTTAATAGCCCCTAACCTCTAGCGCCAAAGAAAAGAGACAGTCAGTTGAAAAATAGGACTGGTTTTCAAAATAAACACACGCTTGGTAAGTTCCCCTGTACACCGGCGAGCCTCCAGCCTGGTTCACTCTCCGAAGCATGGCAGTGATTGGTGAGCCCAAGCTCCGTTAGTGTTAACTTATGGTTTGGTTGTTTTTTAACTCAAAAATGAATACTGGTTTCATTCACGATGTTGGGTGTGGGTCAACTGTGGAGATCAACAAACGATTCGACTTGGTGTCTTCTCTCTCGGTGGCAGCCATCTACTTGAGTCTTGTGACGTCATTTTAAAGGTGACACAGCAGACGCTTTGCGCACACTACAGGCATGATGCATTTAAGACTGCCGGACAACTCAGTGACGTTTTACCACAACATAACCCATTGTGTAATCCACATGAAAACCAGTCCAAAACAATTTACAAAACAGAAAAGAAAAGAAGGAAAAGAAGAGGAACTATTCTCCATACTTCATTCCTAACACAAGCCACAGTTTTCCACAGCACTGGAGTACTGTGAGCTTCTAACAATGCATATTGGTTGCATTTTCAAATCTAATCTTATGAAACTACTTTGCTAATGCTATATATTTTATGCAAGTTAATATGCTATTTCTTTCCTTTAGGTTAATTACCAAAAAAGTCGCACTCTCTCCAATAAAACCATTGGAGGAAGATATGTTAGCAACTCAGCCACATGGGAAAATCAGGTCAACTCTTCCACCTGGCCCACAAGTCCCAACGGGCTGCAAGCCAGCCGCAGTGACCCTGCCTTGGCTCCTGTGTTTTCAGCTGCCCCTGCACCGGCACCAGCACCTGTTATGGTGATAAGTTATTTTTATGTCAAACTGCAGTCTTACTGAAGTTTCAGAACATTTTGTGCAAGTGATCCAGAAATCTTACAGTATAAGCATTGTAGACTTCTTTTTTTTTTAGAGAGCCAAAGGGCAGAGTGTCAAAGGCCAGCAGACCATCCAGACACGACTAAATAGAAGCAGCACCTATTCTATGGCCAATGGCTCGCAGATGACCAACAGCCAGTCACGAATGATGCGGGCACCCTCTGTCCAGTCTCAGACTGATGGCATGATGGGTACAATCAAAACATCCAACATAGAACAGAAATCAGCGTGAGTCCATCTGGCTTTCTTGGTTTTCTTTTCCAATTTCAGGCAATAAGAAGGGATAGTTGTGGAAAAGTTGTACTTTTGCAGGATTAAACTGACAAACATGGTGGGTTACATCTTGTAGACTCATTTATGTAATCCATTATTTTAGCTAGTGCTCATAATACAGTCTTATGATAAAGCTTGTTTTCTACATATGATTTATCTTGGTTCTTTAATGGAGAGTTTGACTGCTTAAATGCATTGAAAACTGTAACTTATAGTAACCTAAATCCATGTTTTTTCCTAAACTGGAAGCGTCAGGCGGATTTAGTATGTCCAACCCTCTCTTACATTCCTGTGTCTGTTTCTGCAGGGTGAACAGTGCAGTGACTATGCCAGATCTGACTCTGAAGGAGGCTGTAGAGTACCTGTCTTACGATGAAGAGAACTACCAGCAGTGTGGAGCCACCTTCATCCAACACGTCACCTTTAAAGAGGAGCGCGCCAAGCAGGAGGTCAGAGCAAGTGCTAACACACCAGTAAACCGTGAACATGTTTTTTTTTAACATGCACAGACACACCCACCAAAAATGACATGGTGGTGGTGATACAGTTGTAGGAGACTCTGTAAAGACCTTTGTGTAACCTGCCTCGAGGGAAAGGGAGGAGAGAGCATTTATTATCACACTTGGCTGCTACTTCTGCTCGTAACTGCTTATGGTGTAGTAAACCCTGTTGCCACGCCTTTTATTCTTTCCCTCCATATGTCTGGGTTGCAGGTTCTTCAATTAACAGGTATCCCTCCTCTCGTGACCCTGCTGCGGAGCCCCAACCCTGGAGTGAGTCAGGCTGCTGCCGGGGCTCTGAGGAACCTGGTGTTCAAGCACCAGGACAACAAGCTGGAGGTTCAGCACTGTGGCGGTATAGGAAAGTCCCTGCAGCTACTTAAGGAGACAGATTCTACTGAGACTCTGAAACAAGTCACTGGTAAGACATTTTTACTTAGAGAATCTCTATAAATATCAGGTAGCATAACCCTAATAACCCCAACCCTCACCCCTAACCCTAATGCTCATAACTTTACTTTTCTGCTGATATGAAGGCCTCCTGTGGAACCTGTCCTCCGCTGATGAACTGAAGGGAGAACTTATAAATACAGCACTGCCTGTACTGAATGAGAATGTGGTAGCTCCATACACCTGCTGGTCAGACGACAGCGCCACCAACAACATTCACCCTGAGGTCTTCTACAACGCCACAGGGTGCCTGAGGTGAGAACATTCAATTAAGACCGATGCATTTGTGGCTTCATGAAATGAGGCAACAAGGTGAAATACCAAACATGCTTATGGTCCATCTGCTCTGGTGTGAGGGTTTGCTGGATTCATATTATTTTGTAATATTTCATCCTAAATTTGTAAATATTTTAAAAATTTTATATTATTTATTATTTATTATATATTTTAAATTTTTAGACTTTTCTGAAGACATAACGTTGGGGAAATGTTGTGAACTTTTTCCATTATGGTCAACAGGTTTATGAAAATTAAAACATTAATGAACTGCATTATTATTTGAAATTATGCTTTAATAAATTAAAACTATTGGTAAATATATTTACACTGAACCATCCTAATGAAGTTTGCTATCTTAGTGTTTCCATGTGAATTTAAATGCATAGTTGATATGTGTGTAGGAACCTGAGCTGCACCAAACTCCAAGATAGGAAGACTATGAGAAGATGCCCTCATCTCATCGACTCCCTCATGACTTACCTGCAGTCCTGTGTGGCAGAGGACAACCCTGATGACAAGGTAAACTATCTCACCTCTGTCAAAAAACATGTCGATTTATTGGTTCTATCTTTACAAGTTTGAGGTTTTACTATTTTTTTTATGTTTTTTAATGAACTGAAATGACTTCTGGACAAAAGATGCCTAAGGAAATTGTGACATTTCTTATTTTTTTCAGACATTTTATAATGTACCAATTTACCAACAATGAGTGCAGGAAATAAACATTGGTTGCAGCCCTTCTGTTAAGGCCTACAGGGAAGAATTGGCATTTATTTTGTTGTTACAGCATTGTCGTTTCTTTTCCCACATTGTCCCTCTAACGCTGATTAACAGTTCCTGTAGAACATGTTAAGCCCTCTCACACAGTCTATTTAGTCTGGATACTCAGTGTAGTTAAACACATGACAGATACATACAATATAAGTACACATGCACTCACACAGCCCATAAATGTATACATGCATACAAATATATCAGGAGGTGAAAGTCTGTATATTTAGGCAGTTTTATGCTCACCCTTTCTTTTGTGGAAGTTCTGGGTGTGGATGTGTACTTAATTCCATGTCTGTGCCAGCAAGGTGTTTACACAGGCTCATTGCAGTGGTGTTGTTTGGTTTTGTGTCTGTGTGAGAAACAAAGAGAGAATGTGTTTTGAGTTCAAGTCATGGTCAACTGAAAAAGAAGTTCCCTTAAGATATAAATGCAGGAAAGGTAACCACAAATATGGCCTTCCTTGATCATGTACTGGCGGTAAATGAGAAGTGAATGGTGTGTCATTTTAATTTTGCAATAGCAAACCATGAATCATTGTATCAAATTGTATTTGCTGTGATTGTTCTTTGAAAACATTGGCAAATTTGGAGATGAACCCAGAAAGTGGACCTGGTTATAGATACAAATATGATATGATAAATGAGTGTAAATGATGATGTTAAGATAACAGTGCATTTACTATCTTCTGCTTGCCCATAGGCTGTGGAGAACTGTGCATGCATCCTTCATAACTTGACCTACAAACTGGAGGAAGAGGAGCCTGAATACTTTGCCAAGTTTGACCCTCTTAAAAATGGCCAGTCTGACGGTAAGAAAAGCCCCACGATTGGATGCTTCAGCCCAAAGAGCGGCAAAGTTCAGAAGAAGGTGAGCATCAGCAAACTAACCTTCACCTTCATTTGTTAACTGAGTCATGACACACACACAGATCTAATTTCAATCTCTTCCTCTCCCCTCAGTTTTCATTTAATGTGCCAGAGGAAAGTGAACCAACGGGAATAAAAAGGTTGTTTCACACTTCAGCCATGCAGACCTACCTCTCTCTGATGGGCTCATCCCAGAAAGATGCCACACTGGAAGCCTGCTGTGGTGCTCTGCAGAACCTAACTGCCAGCAAGGGATGGGTGAGTTCAAACAGGATATAAATTAGAATTACTGTTAGTGTGCGGCATTTACAGACTATTCCCAGATTGATTAGTGAAAGGAAAGAAGCAATATACACAGAGAAGTAGAAGGAAGTATGATTTAAAAGACAAGTTCACAAGAATCACTGACTGTTTTTTGTGAGAGAGGATGAAGTTTTGTATTTGGGGTTCAGAAATAACCCCTGAAGAGAGAGAAATACAGAAAAGAAGAAAGACTGGACGCTTAAACAGGGAAAAGTGAGAGGCATGCAATGTGCCCAAATATGCCATAATCATGCCCTGCTACAGTGAAGCAAAGTAAAAGATAATGTTTTTATTCTTGTTTGCTGTGTTTGCCTCTCTTCCAGGGGTCCATGGCTCTTAGCCAGACACTGGTTCAAAAGTTGGGTGCTCTGCCACACTTAGGCCCTCTCCTAAAGTCCCAGAAACCAAGCCTGCAGAAGACTGCCATGTCTCTGCTCAGTAACGTGTCTTCTAACACTACAGGTAAGGAAAAGCACAAAGGGCTTAGATTACATATTTCTTTTGCAGGCAACAGTGATAAATTATTTCCTGTATGTTTCATTTGTGTTTTCCACAGCAAAGCAGATGCTACCTGATCTCACCAGCCTCATCTCCTCTGGCCCTCGGGCACTTGGAAAGTCTGATGAAACCATAGCATCAGCCTGCAACACAGCAAAGACTCTGATGTCGACAGACACTGAGGCCAGCAAGAAGTTCATTACAGATGAACTGGTGTCATCGCTGGCTGACCTCAGCGAGAATGGGTGAGTTTTTTACTTATTTATCTCTGTGGGAGAGATTCAGGTGTCCTTGTTTTTATTGTTAATGTTCCTCCACTTGAAATGCTAAGTTTTGCCACTGACAGGCTCAAATTGTTATTCTAAGTGGCTGACAACACGGAGATTGACTTTTTTGTTGGAGTAAGATTCTTTTGTTTAATCACAGTAAGACACAGTAAATTAATCATTTTAAAATCTGTTTCATTCAAACTCAACAGAATCATAACTCACCAAAACAGTCTTGCTTCATCTTCCCACTTTTCCGATAATCAACTTTGTTGAACTGAGACCTGAAAATTTTCTGCCTCTTTCCCTTGCTGCTTTTCTGGTGTCTGACCCTAATCTCTCGCCAATCTAGAAATAAACTAATCTAGTTTACTACTGGACCAATTAATAAAAACATCGTCCCCTTTTGTTGCCTAGGCACAAAAAAATTGAAAAATACATCTACATTGAAAAATAACCTAGATGATTCTTTAAAGGAGTTAGTTTTTATCACTTACTTCTGGTTGTTTGTTTTGCCATACAGATCATTTTTAGAGTTATCTGACAATGTTTTAAGAAGTGTCTGAGACGGCTGCATCCCCTGCAACGCAATATCAACAGTTCTGACTTTGTTTTGTTTGTACAAACCAAAAAAAAAGTCTGAAATAGCCTATGAAAACAAACAGCAAGACAGGGCTTTTGATACAAGGAATAGCAGTTTGCAAGAGCTAAGAGCGCAAAGGAGCATAATGACCGCATTCTCCGTGTAAGCTTTACAACCAATGTTGCCTCAAAAAAGGTACATTGTGCACCCTTAAATATTCATATGGCCCATCCCTTCAGTGTAACTTCAAGACAAGGCAAGTTTGTTTATATAGCACCATTCTGACACAAGGTGTTTCAGTCTGCCTAATGCTTTGCAAGTACCATCGCCACCATATTGTGAATATTATGTAATAGAACTAGTTGTATGGTATATGTGTGTCAGTTTGTGTGTATGTGTGCGTGTGTGTAGTTGGGGATACACTTCAGCTAATCTCATTCAGTTTTGCATGTCTGCCCAGCAACAGTTAGTGATTGGCTACTGTGGTGATTAGTTGTACCTGCAGTTCAATGAAGAGACACACCCAGGCACTGTACATGGGGCTGTAGGCTGGAAAAACAGAAAACACTAATGTCAAACAACTGCCTCTTAACAACAGACTGTACATTCCACCAGAAAACAAAGACATCGTGAGCGATAATAGATGATACTGAATGCAGACATGTAGTTTCATAGTTGTGGTGTAAAAGAGCGATGAAAAGAGTTAGGACCGTCTGCTTTTCTTTCAGAAGTTTATGGGCAGAAATAACATAGGAGTCAATGAAGGTGTTAGGTGGCATTCTTGTGACTTCTGACCCCGGGGTGCCAAGAGTGTACATCTGTTTGATTACATAGTAACATTAAAACAAGTTTTCATAAGATTTGATCTAAAAATTGTGTACGTGGAGTGAAACGTGCGTCACTTAGGGCAAATCTAAGAGTAATTTTTTAGACAAGCTTTTACTGCTGTCCCTCCTCTGATGATAACATCACTCACTCTGGCTTGAACTTCACACAAATACATGAATGTAATAGACACCCATTCAAAATTTTTCTCAGTTTTCATGAGAACTGTTCGGTGAGTCGCCACCAAAAGAGAGGTCAACTCTCCCAAGTGAGCCACACATGGTGATGGGATTTTTGTGTACATGCTCCCAATGGTATGAAAGAATTTGCACACTGAAGTTCAGGCAGAAGAAAAATAATAAAAAGAAGTATGACAAACCATAATTAGTGTCGTCTGTGTGCTTTCCACATAAGCCGCACAGAATAATTACATTTTTGAAAGCTATTGCTATTGCATTTAGTTCTATGTAGCAAAAAAAATAATAAAATTGGCATGTAAGCCATGTCTAATTTCTTCCTCACGATTCTTTCTGGCTTGTTTGTGGTTTGCCATCATATGTATGTATTCTTTTCTTTAATGTCCCTTTCCCCTCTGTCCCAGGTCTTTTCCCAAAGGCAGCAAAGCAGCTTCCCTGCTGCTCCACAGCCTCTGGGACGACAAGAATCTCCAAACAGCAGTGAAAAAGGTAATTTGGGAATAACTGAGATGCAAGTGTGTGACTGATAACACAGGCACCTATTGTACTGTGTGCTCACACTACCTTGCTTTAGCAAAGGGAGGGGCCCCGCTGAAAAAGGTCTATTAATACCCCTCTGGCTCACACAGTCACTTTCCCTTCCCTCCTCCTGCCCCACCCAAGACTTCAGTGAATACAGAAACAGTCACATTGGAATCCTGGCAGACTGGTTTTCAGAGCTCACTGTCAGCCATGGGAGAAGCAATACACGTAAAATGATCATGGTTAGATGACAAAAAGACAGAATTTAATAGAAGACCTGTTTTTTCTTGAAACATTTGTGCTTATTACATGGAAAGTTTTAGAAAGAAAAAACACCAGTTTTCTTCCTGCTATGATTCACCTGATGCTCCCCTAAGCTGCTGACACAGGGAATTTCCTCTCTCAGTTAAAGCCATGATGTTATATGATGTTGTTTGTGTGCTTGATTTATTGCTGCACTCTTAACTGACTTCCTTTCAATGTTCTGATCCACAGCTCGGGTTTGGCAAACAAGTTTTTGTCAATGAAAACACCACAGCAATGTTCAAGTCAATGCAAGTTATCGACTAATTTTGATGGAACCACAGAGTCTGAGAGACGTGATACGCTTCTGAATGCATTCATCTGTCTGTATACATATTAAAAGGCTCAGTGGGGCTAAATGGGCAGAATTTATGTCCCATGGTTTGACTCTTTTTCTTTGTGTTTCTCTTTTCTCTCTACTCTCTCTTTTCCTGCATGTACACGAAAGTGTGCTTGCAGATGGAAACCAGCATGTTTAGACACTGCTGTGGCCACACCCTTGCAGCAAGGAGAGAAAATTGACATTTACAACAAACCTGTTTAAAGATTCTACCAACAAGGAGTCAGTGGTATATTGTAAATAACCTAGCAAAAAGAGCATCTAATTTCATTAACCCTGCGGTGTTGAATGTATTTAATTAGGATATGTTTCTGTCTGTGTAAATAGGTGGGTGAGCATGTTTTTGGTTGGCTAAGTGCGTGTGTGGGCTGTATACCAGTCCTAAAGGCCAGAGAGCCACATTACACCACACAATGTGGACAGACAATGTCATCTGCAGTTGAAGTGACTCGTAGTGATTATATCCACTCACTAAAGGCTTTTCTTTCAAAAATGTCTGTCTATAGTGGCTAAAAAACCAAAATATTTATAGTGGCCTTGAGGACTGAGCAGCCAAAATAGAAAATAAGGAAAAAAATATATGAAAAAAAAGTTTGTTTTTGTGCTACTGTTGCTGTCTGATGAAAATTTGTACATCTAAAGACATCTACATCTAAAGTGCTCCATAAAGCAGCTTAACTTTTTTAGTATGTTTTTGTTTGTTTGTTATTTTCCTTTTTGAAGTCAATAGAATATGTTTCTTGCACCTGCATTATTAAAAGGATTTATGTAAAGGACTGAGCAAATTCAGTTCATCTAAGGAAAAAACATTTGGATTTTTTAAGGTTTCTACAGGAAATGTTGCATTTTTAATATACATGCTGTTTGGAGTTTTTTGTTACTTTGAGTTGTTATCTGTTCGTTCTGTAAATCAGAGTTTTGTTTGTAAAAAAAACAACAAAACAAAACATTTTTTACCTAGAGTGCCTTCACAGTTAAAAGAAAAGTTGGACTTTTTGGAAAATATACTTATGCGTTCTCTTGATAGTATTTTCATGTCTGCACGTTGAATGTAAAGCTGAAAATAGTGGCTGCTTAGCTTAGCTTAGCACAAAACTTGAAGCAAGTCTAGATTTGTCCAACTCCAACACAATCCACTTGCACCTCTAAAACTAGTTATGGCTCTATTTACACTTTACAGCTTGTTTACTTAATTCTTACAGAAGTGTTAAAGTGACATGATGGGAATTTACATTAACTGGACCTACAAAACCATAATGTATCATTTTGCATTTTCGTGATGCAAGCAGCATGTGCCATGTTAAGTAGTCTAAGTACGTTTCCACAGCTGAATAAAGCTAACAAGCTACAGGCAGTAGCTTTATTTGTAGCGCACAGTAATGAGAGTGAAAGCATAATTCCTAAATAACTGAACTGTTCTTTCAAATTACAGTACAAACAGCCCTATACTTTTGTTGCTTTTACATAAACATTCCTTTAGAAAGCTTCATTATGTATATTATGCTTTTTTTTCCATTATTCTTTTACTTTCTTGCATAAACCGGGACGTGCAGACAGGAAAGATTGGAGTAAAGTAGATATGAATATTTATGTACATTTTTTGAGAGGCTGTCAAAATTTGGAGTCAGTCATTCCCAAAAAAAGCCTTAAAAGTCTAATTTGAAAATGTGCCAATAGTTAAGAAAGCCTTACACAGTCAGTGTTAGCTGCTGGCTGCACCTTATGGGTCACCAAAGTGTTTTTTTGTTCCTGTTGGTTTTGGTTTTGTTTTGTTATGTTTTTTTTTTCTTTATCAAATTTTGACCTGTGTGCACCACCTCATGCAGGAGGAGTTCCACATTTAAATAAAAACAGACACGGTTCTTCAACTAAAATTTGAATGTGTTATTAATGCTACTTTATGTAGAATGTTTTCAGGGCTTGTTATGAGGTATCTGATGTCATAACCAAACTACAGTCTTGTTTACTTAAAAACAGGTTTGAAATCAAGTTGAAACTCAACAAACTGTTTTTGAAGACCCATCACAGAAAATCACTAAAGCCTTCTTGCAATAACACAAGATATTTGGGGATTCCCTATGCCTCCAACAATGCACTGTAGAGGAATGTTTTAACACTTGAGACAAACTGTCAAGCTGAGGTTCATTTGCCTCAGAGAGGATCTGTGTCAGTATTGCGTAGAATATGTTTATGGAGAAATGTGCGTGTGGTGTATAATAAAGAGCTTTTTCTGTCTGTACCTCTAATAAATAAGAGAAATGACAACATTGTAAGTCCTGGTTCTTTTCTCTCTAACAACTATGTTTGATGATTGCTCGATAAGAGCCAGTACTGGAAGACACTGGATTCTCTGTTCACCACTCCTTTCAGATGTGAACAGTTAAGCTGAAAGATTTCATTCCAGCTCCAGAGTTTCTGTGGTTTGCACGCATGTCGTTCTTTGACTTGGAGAAACACTATGAAAACAAAATGAGAAGCAGTTTAGCTCCATTTTATTGGATGGGTGGTCTGACTGATGAGCGTTTGGTGAGATTTTTAAAGACTTAATTCCCAAAAGCTGATTTTGGTCTTTGCACATTGTATGTTTTTTACAAAATGTTTTGTTCTTTGTTTTTAGTACTCAAATGACTCACCGTGTCCTGCATGAGTTCCCATCTCCCTGTTAGTAAAACAAACAAACTGACTGAAACAGCAAGTTAGTTCTTGGTTGACAGATAAAAAAGATTTGTTTGTTGATTTTTTTCATCCTTTGATGAGAAACTAAATCTTACACCCAGTGTTGTCTAGGAAACAGAAAATAGATAGATAAATAGAAAACAAGCAGATTATATTTTTGCATTCTTACGTAGATATAAATCTCTTTGAACAAGAAACATTCTGTGTGCTTGATTTAGATTTTTCAATCCTAAGAGTCTGTGTGCTGACAAAGAATACAAACCACAGGCTGAAAATATCATAGGTAAAACCACTGCAGTGCATTTGGGCCCAGATGTTTTTAGGGGCCAATAAAGGATGGTAATTATTAAAGCTAAATAAGAGGATCCATATACATTTACCACTCTTGCACTATGTATATTTTATTTAAGGTTTTGTGTGTTTCCTGTGCAAGGGTGTGCATGAGCATGTGCTTGTGTTTAGAGCAACAGGGAGGGTTCAAGAAAAATAAATGCACCGGATTCAATCACAGTTATGTTACACTAAAACAAACACACTTGAACAAACATCCCAGAGACACAACAATTCCATCCTTAGACCATAGCATGCCAGGTTGTGCATGTACTTTTAATCAAGTTTAGTAAAAATCTAACCACAAATTCATAAATAATACAACCACTAAATGTGATCCTGCGAGCTGAAACCCCTCCAGCGTGTTTGGGGCTAAAAGAAGATCCACACCAATAACTTTATAAGTATCTAGTTCTTTATCTGCATGTCTGATCAAAACTAGGAGTATTTTTTATGCAAATTCACTCCAAGATGAGGTGTAAAAAAAAGAGTGAAAGTAGTTGGAGGAGAAACTTCATTTCATAACAAGGATTTTCCCAGCTGGATATCATGTAAATTTAAATTAGTCATCCTGATTTAGCCTGTGTGTGTGTGTGTGCCTGCATGTGTTTTGGGTGGAGTTCTAGACTAAGGAGCAACGTGTCACTCCCTGTCATGTCAGAGCCTGTCTCTTGTTAGGAAAAATCTCCTCCTGTCTTTGCTTCAGGCTTTCTGCAATTATGTCTGAAATGCACCACAGAGTCATTTTACTCTCTGCTGAGTTTTGAGTATCATAAAAAGAACTCACGCACCAACATTCAGAGGTCTGCAGATAAACAAAGCCATTGACTGAACTAAAATGGTTTTATTTACACCCTTTAACACAGAGGAACTCATTTAAAGCATGGGAAAACTGGATACAAGGCTGAACTTAGGTGATGGTATGAGAGAAACAGGTGGGGCTGGGGAGTGGCAGGAAAGCCAGGGCTTGGTTTGAGGCGGTAGTTGCAGTGTGGGGCTGGT
>JAQNCA010000002.1:14378080-14398457 GCA_029783725.1 Acanthurus tractus | reverse complement strand
GTCATCCATTTCCAAAAATAACACGGCAATCAGCACGCAGAGTGACATAAAGTCAAACATTCAAGCAGTCTTTCAGTGTGTCCGCCACACCCAGATTCACAGTCAGCTCTCCTAGTTAGAGGAACAAAAAGGTGGTGAACTCTGAAAGACAAGAATAGCTGGGTTGTAATAAGGAGGATAAGTGATGAGCACTCAAGGGCTGTTAACACATTCAAATGAACACACACGCATCTTCCGGCATCTTTTTAACCCCTTGACCCTTTTAGTGTACAATTGTAGCTCTTGGCGGCTTAACTGTTGTGTCTGTGACATGAGTTATATGTCTGTGTGACTGTTTATGTCTCAAGCAGTAATGTTTTTTTCTTTCAGGTTTTTCTAGGTGTAATTTAGGGGCCTTGCTAGTTTTATTTACTTGGAGTCGACCCATGAAAGTATGAGATTATGCACATAACCAAGGGGCAACCTCCAGGCCAGAATAATGAAGTTGACTCGTTAGTGACAAAAGCTGCAGTTCTTTAAATGACCACTTGAGGCTGGCTGCAAAAGTAGGTCAACCCCCATAGAGTCCTAATTTAAACGTCCAACTTTACAGCAGGAGTAGACCTGTTACGGACTGGTTTAGGTCTCTACAGCTACTTTAGCTGTTCTCAACTTAATAGAGGATGAATTTTAATATAACTGGTTTAAACTACATAAAAGCTTAAAGTTATACATAAAAAGGGGCACGGCTGTTTTGAGAGACAGCAGCCTCTATTGTCTGCTAGGTGTCAAACTGTCACTGAATGTTATACTTATCCTCCCCAGCTCCACCCTCTTATCCAAACATGGTCACCTTTGGCTTCAAAAAATAAGTTAGTGGAGCTGTAAGGTTTACTTGAGGCTTCAGAAAAGCATTCAACAAACTAGCAGCTCAACAAACCGTTGGCTCTGTACACTGTGAACACATACAACCAATGTTCCCAAAAGAGAGAAACAGTCTAGGAGTTATTTTCTTCTTCTGTGTGGCCATTTCACTTTGCAAACTGGTTTAGCTGTTACTGGTGAACGGGCGGACATGGCAGTTTTATAAGCACAGCTACACAGGTATCCATTAGCAAGGCTAAACAGCTAAAGGGATTCTTTTAGTGGTTGTTAACTATACAGTACAGGAGCAAGCCAGTGGCATCTTAGGCAAGGAGCGGGCTCACTTCCTGTCAAACAGCAAAACTGCCAGCAAGAGTCCTGCAAGATCCTACAGATGGGCAGGGTAGCCCTGACTGTGACAGTCTCATTGGCTTTGAGAAAGAGGTTTTTCAGGTTGGTCAAGCAAGGTCACAGTTCCTTAGCTGAAGTAATTACAGACTGCTGACCTAAAAGAAAAAGTTGCAAAATGCGTTCAAATATGGCAGAGAGCTTTGTTTCTAAGGAAAATGTCTGGATTACATAAATAAAGATTTGCTGGTCAGTAAGGGTGTGATAAAAGATTATATTAGGCTTAATCACTGGAGGTGTAGGATAAGTGTGTCTAGGGCTCTACTAACACTGGAGATTAAAACCCCTCTGCATCAGTATCTAAACTTATGCTCTTTTTTTTGGGATAATCCTTTTTTTTAAATCTAACTACTTTTACTTAAATCTAATTTGTGTTACATCAGACAGACATAAAAAACAAGATTCAGCGTCGGTTTCTCACGTTTTCTGATGGTCGCTGACTCGGTTCCTCAGCACATTGATCTGCAACAGAAAAACAACATGCAAATGTCTGGAAAGGTCTGTTATACCCTGTGCATGACTTCAGTGATAAGTACTGCATAGCCCACTGTGGCACACACACCTCATATTTCTGTCTGGTGAACTGGTACTGCAGTTCAAACTTCTCGGCCTCCAGCTGGTACATCCACTCCCACAGCTCTTTAGCTTTGTCCCTTTGAGACACACACACAGAAAACATGGGACAGTGTGATTGTTATTTTTGTGGCCTTGATGGATTATTTTCATTGCGTCATGTTTATCACGGAGAATGTCCCTGACAACAAGGATTAACATGTTTTATACAGTGCAATGACACATTGTCTCTCCACCTACTTAAGCTTGTCCTGGTTTAAGTTCTCGATGTCCAAAGATTTGCGTCTTTCGTTCAGGATCTTCTTCTTCTTCTCTCTCTCAGTCTGCCTCTTACCACTCCGTTTTTCGGTCTGCATGAAGGTTAAATAAAAAGCATTAATCTGGTCAACCTCTTCAAATAAAAAAAAACAACTGTAAACCCTCCACCTGCTCACCAACTTCTGCATGTATCCTCCAAAATGAAGGCTGGTGAGGGTTTTCTTCTTCTTTGCATCATCCTCTGCTCTTCTCTTGGCCTCCTCCTCCTCCTTACGAGCTCTCTCTTCCTAAAGAAGCACGGTAAGAAAGAGAGAGAGAGAGAGAGAGGACTCAGAATGAAATAGGTGGAGGTGGCTTATTATGCAGAAAGTATAGGTTACATTTTAGCAGATATACCTCAAGTCGCTTCTGGCGCTCCTTCTCTCTCTCACTGCGGATTCTTTGCTGCTCTGCTCGCTCTGAACGGCGTTTATCCTACAAAGGACATCATTATATATATTAACAGATATGAAATTGAATCTTCAAAAATCAATAAAATTTGATCGGCTGTATTGTCAGGCTCTCACAATCCTATCTTTTAGATTAATGAGCTCTTCTTCTTCCTTCTTTCTGCTCTCAAAGTGAACCTCGATCAAAGTCTGAAGCTCCATCAGGTCCTTCTCCATCCTTTTACGATGTATATCCTGCAGAAACAGGTGCAGTACTTGTTGGTCATACTGATATGAGTCTATGTTCATGAAGCACGTATTTGTTATTGGTCTTTGATGTAAGGGACTTAGTAACTAAAGTGAAATGACCATATAGAGTGAAATAAATGAGGAATTGGTGTGATTTCTTTAAAAAGTCGCAAAAATGCTCAGGAATAAAATCAATAGATAATTAATTAAAGGTAAAGCACCAACCAAACTATTCAATCATATCATCTGATAATGTTTAAAATGCCTTCACAAGGCAGAAAAATAGTTCACAATGGTAAACTCTCCTCTGATGTCAAGTTTTACTCACATCAAAATCCACCTTCTCTCCATCTGGGATCTTAGGAGGAATGAGGTTGGGCATGATAAATGGCCTGGAGATTGAATACGGAAAACAGAGAACAACCAAATTAGTTTAAGCAAATTTAAAAAAAAAAAAAAAAACGGAAAATAATCATTAGTCATTGACACTGTCAATGTCAAATGAGGATAAGATGTGATCGTTAAGTTTAACATGCCAAATAAATGTCCCTTTAACAATTACATGTCTGTGCCTGTGCATGATGTCAGTTCTTAGAAGGAGCGTCTTTGATGCTCTTTTTAGAATTTTAGAAGTCATTTTGATTTCCACAAACACTCTTGATGAGGTTCAGCATCAGTGAGGATCGATGAAGTGTAGTTTGTGCTAAGTAAGAGCAGCGTGTGGGATTTTTGTTATGGAACAAATGTAAACTACCCAGCAATGGTAAAGTGGATGAGTCATATCTTGCAAACCAGAATATTTTGACATTCAATTAAAAGCTGTAAACTTTGTAAATCGAGTCTTAAGCAGTTAATATCCTGAGTTATTTACTGTACTTAAAGGCCTTTTTAAACACTGATGACTAATATAACTAATATAAACTAATATGCATGGTGTGTGTGGCTTTCAGTTACTTGTTGTGTTAAGGTTCAGATTGACATTGTGTTCAGTTAAGGGTTCACTGTAGGGATGAAAAGTCAATGGGACATATTAAGCCTTGGTAATGGGAAAAATTTGCTGCATCTAAAACCTCATTTGTCTTACTTCTGTTAGTAGATATTCATGCTCTGACATTTAAAACTGCTATAGTGTTTCCCATAGTGCTTTGGGGTATGTAAACAGAATGTATGCAGTGGAAATGGTGAGTGTTGCTGTGGATCATATTTGAACCCTATTCTGTATTTCTCTACGTTTTGGGAAGTTGGCATCATCAAAATATTGCCACATCAAATATAACTAATTGTTGTTTGAAGTGCATCCAATCTAAAATATTTGTTTCATATTTGTTTGTTTGGATTTCACACGAATGTAACAGTGGGAAAGGAGTAGGATTTGCACCAACAGTTAACCGCAGTAGCCTCAAACAGGTGAAGCTAGTCTAATTCTGTACAGAGGTGACAAACTCAACTACCAGCACCTCTAAAACTCTATTTACATGTCATATCTTGTTGGTTTAATTGGCACAGTAAAAACAAAGAGTAAGACCGTTAGAGCTGCCCTTGATATTTCTTCCTCAGAACCTAATTAATCTGCTGTCACCCTTGGATCAGCTCCCTCTCCCTGCCTCCTTCTTTCTGGGTGTGTGTTGATTGTCTCTGCAGGTGCGTCAAGGCCACCAGCTGCATCTCATCATTGCAAACCAGACCTCTACTAATACTGAGCTCAGCCGTCTCCACCCAGCTGGAACATAGACTCAGCTAACAGCTAGCGTGTGCTATGCGTGAGCCTTTGTGTCTTGTTGCTTCTTCACCTCTTGTTTTTTGCTATAATCTCCTGTGACTCACTCTGAGCTCTGTCTGCCTTGAAGTTTTGCCAACTTTACACCGGTCCCTGATCTCTTCACCTGTTCTGGTTAAACCTGCTGTTCTGCCTTCACTCTGCCTCCCTGTCTCCCCTGGAAAAGACTTTCGTGTCCTGCTAAAGCACCGATCCCTCTCCAGCTTTCTGATTTTTCCCCCCTTCAACCTTTTGTTTTTACAACAAATACCTTTCACATCATACCTGACTCTGTCTGTGTCTTCACCTGGTTTCACTAGTTCACAGCAGCTCCTTAACAAAAACAATATTTTTGTACCAGACTGTTTTTTGGACAGGGGCAATAACTTTGTTCAGATTAAGCAAATGAGATAGTGGACATCAGAGAGCTTTAGTGGTGCTTGAAGAAGGATTGTGTTTTTTTTGTATGAAGTCAGACAAGCTGTCTCTGTGCTAAGCTAAGCTAAGCTACACAACTGCTGGCAGCTTGGTCGGGGACAGATAACTGAGAGCTATCAATCTTCCTCTCGCTCCAAAAAAAACAGCAGGCGTTTCAGAAGAGTTAGTTTGTGAGGGAACTGTTGCATATTGAACGTACAATTACCTCTACAACTACACTTTTCCACAAGAATATCCTAGAAAAATAAACAGACTGTGCTAGTGTGTGTGTGTGTGTTTGTATGCATCAGGGAGTTTTAACTCACTTGAATTTAGGTTTGGCCTCCTCCTCTGTTGACAAAGAAAACAGGTATTGAAATAGAAGGAAACAACGGGCTTGCCCTGACCACAAACTTTGACAAAGAACACACCAAAACATCTTAAAACACCAGCAAGTTACGACAGCGACAGAGGGAAACCCAAGAAAAAGAACTCCAGTGCCAACTTCCTGTCAACTTTTACAGAGAAGGGATGGAAAACATCCACACTGGCACCATCCCAGTGTGGCATGGGAAGGGTTCAGTTGAGGGCAGGAAAGTTTTGCATTAGGTGATTAAAACTGCCCCAAAATGTCATTGGTGCTGGTTTAATGAGCATCAGTGATATTGATAGGGTGAGGTGCCTGGGCAGAGAACACATAAAGACAGTACCCAGCCCAGCCACAGCCTTTTTTTTTAACCCTTCTGCCATCTGGCTAGAGATCCAGACTATCTACTGCCAGACAACCAGACTGCACAACATCTTTTTCCACAGGGTTTTGAGACTCCGCAACCCTTAGTGTTTTGTGTGTAGATAAATTGACAGCTTGTATTTTATTGTGCAACCCCTGCATTAGGGTGATACATACATGAGCCAACTTTAACTTTGTATGACCTGATCACAGCGGAAGCAGAAAGTTGATCAGAGTCTAATAATGTTATGACTCAAATTAAGGTTGAATACATCGAAGAGAAACTGATTCACTGGGTGTGCCAACATACATGCGGTTTGGATAAACAGTGTTACCTTCTCCCTCCTCTGCTTCGCCTTCTCCATCTGAAACCACAAAATAGGGAAATTAGGAAGTTTGTTTGTGTACGTTTGTCTCTGTGACAACTGAGTGTGCATTAAGCCACACTAGATAATAGTACTGACCGACAAAATAATGTATCAGAGCACCTGAAAAAGAAGAGAAAGACCTAAACAGAGCACTGGGAGAGTCAGGTGCAGTTCACTTGTCTGCGTCGCTGTGTGTGTATGTCGAAAAATGTTGCGCGTGTCACATTTTGTAAATAGCATTTTGGAGAGGTGACAAGAGGTTGACTTGATAATAAGCAGTCTCTCATCAAAGAAGGTAAGGCATCTGTGACCTCTAAGTGACACTCAACCAAACATTTTTAACAGAAAAACCATAAAAGCTACACTACAGAAGAGGCCATGCTAGCAGCTGTGAGGCTATTTTTAGGAATTTTGAGTGGCATTTTGAGCTTTGTGCTCATTCCAGCAATGTCACCATTCTCTTACTGACAATGCTAACATGCTGATGTTTAGCATTTATAAGGTTCAACACGTTCACTACCTTAGTATATGGTGTTAGCGTGCTAACAGGCTAAAGGGACTGTCATTGGTTCTGCAGGTATTTGATCATAAACTCGAATACTAGAAAAAACTGCATTCAAAATCTGAACCTGATGGTGTTGGTAAAAGTTTAAGCAAAGTCATTGGGATTTGTCCCTTGCTACAATGAATGTCCGAGCAATATTTCACAGCCATCAATCTAATATGCATTGATGATATTTCATTCTGGCATAAAATGGTGAACTGACCAACCGACAGAGTGACAACGCCCTGCCTGGCTGACAAAAACGACTCTGATGATGAACCGAACTGACAAGAGAAAAGCTGCTTTTACAAACTCAGGTCACCTGTCAGCTGCATGTGACACATCAGGAGCCTCACTGGGTGTTCACTGATTTGAGGGCACAGATGAGATTAAAAGATGAAACCGAAAACAGATGATGGGTAACAAGAGAAAGAAACACCTTAATATCACTGGTTGTGTATCACAGTGAGAATCTACACAGATACATCACACTTAATACCTGATTATGAATAAGCAACAGCCTCGGGGCTGGGAGGGAGGCCAGAGGATTAATCTCACCCAGCCATTGTAGGTGTTGTGATTAAGAGAGAGACAGAGAAGAGGAAAATGTGTAGGTTTGAGGCCCTCAGGTACCTGCAGACTGTCACAGAGGTCAGACCAAGTCACTGTTTCATGGGTCACAAGCAAGTCTCATATCTTTGCACTTACGTCTCAGTTCAAGAACCGAGTCAGACCAGGCAGGTTCTAAACAAATCATAAAGTGCCCTTCAACAAAAATAATGCCATTTTAAAATCAGAGTCCCAGCTTACTTTTTTTTGTACAGCTTCAAACATAACTGAAGATTGAAGTTGCTGCATCTCCCTCCCTGTAATTTTTAGATCTGCACATTTTGCATGGGGCAATTCATTTCTTGTTGACCTCTCTTATGGTTTTATGCAAATAAACTTTCATTTATCTTTCTTTTTTAAAACTAGAGACAATCAACAGTATGTCAGTTCTTCACAGTGCTCCCCGTCAATTGATTGGATGTTGCAGGTTTGGTTCAAAGAAGGTGGATCTGGGAAAGTAAATGTCCACTTGATGGAATTTAATAGAGTGGGGAAATAAAGAGGAATTAATTAAACTCTGGCACGCTTTTTAAGTAACACACTTTTTTATCTCTGGATTTGGAAGAAGTGTTGACTTGAATCTAAAGTCATCAGCTTTTCAAATTCTTGCTAAAGCTCAAGTCATGTGACTCGAGTCCACACCTCTGCACTGTCACATACCAAAGTGAGGTGTCACTGAGATAACAGATCATATTCCTGTCTGCCTCTGATGGCTGTTCATAGACAGAAATAATTAATCATCATCGCTTTAGTCAACACGTAGTCAGCACAACAAATACACTTGGATGTTATCTTGCAGTCTAACTTTAACTGGCTCAGTCACAACAGCAACTAGACTCTCTTCAATCAAAAACAACTGGTTAGTGTGCCGACTTTTAAAATCACCTTCGTTGGCCTCCTCCTCTGCAGCAGGTTCGTCCTCCTCCTGTGCAGCATCTGCCGGGGGGTGGGGGGGTGAACAGCAAGCAGTGACATATCAGTGACACATCTTGACACTTACAGGTGAGTCGTTGCATTCTTAGTGCAAACCCCCTCCCTTTTTCATTGACCTGTCATTTTTCATAAGTTCATGGTGAAGGGAATAAGAAGAGAGAGCAGCTGCAGAACCAGAGCGGGACAGACACCATGAAAAGACTTGCAGAGAAACACAAGTGAGCAGTTCAGAATGAGCTACCCACCTCTGGTATTTAAAGAAGCCAGCGCTCAAGGGCTGGTGGAATGAAATGTGTGTGAGTGTGTGTGTGTGTGTGTGTGTGTGTGTGTGTGTGTGTGGGTGTGTGTGAGTAGTTGTGTTTGTGGGATAGCTTAGTTAACAATCGGGAAAAGAGTCCTAAATAAAGGATCTTATCAGGTGATGCTTTCTGTAATCTCAGCAAAAAGAGAAAAACATTGTTTACTCTGAGAATGTTTGTTGGGGCCCTTGATAGTTTACACAGGAAAAGTCCAATGAAAGTGGCTGTGATTTAACATAAATACATACAGTACATATATAAATAAATGCACAATTAAATTATACAGAGGTAGAAATATAAAATCAATTAGCAGTTAGCGAAAAGCAGTTTGGCCACAGAAATGTGATCAAATGTTTACTTTTACCTAAATTTAGTTCCACCTTCTTTAAATGACACAGACATAAACGAATAAAGAACTGAGCTAAAACAAAAATTAATTTTGGAACGTTGAAAAACATGAACAAATATGAGTAAATATATCGACACGTATCTCTATGTATGTGTTCACTATTAATGTAGAATTTATTTATTATATATTATTATATTTTTTACTCAATAAGCAACAAGCTTTTTCTTCATCTATTCTGACATTGTTTACACAACATCTGAATGATGTGTTCAATGCAAGTATACTAAGTTTTTATGGACTTAATAAAGACATTATAACCTCAGATAGTCTGCTAGAAGATTTCATGTTATACTTAAAATTTCAATTTTGGATCATAACATTATACATTATTACTGTGCCCGTGCAAAGTGAGCCTCATCACAATGTTTTTGATTTAGAAGGAATTTGTTACAGGATTTAACTTCTGGTATTGAAATCATGTTCACAAAAACAGTCCAGTCTGTGTTTCTTTCAGCTCAAAGCGCAAGCAATACCTTCCTCTGCCTCCTCCTCCTGCTCCTCCTCCACCACCTCCTCCTCTACCCCCTGCTCCTCTGCCGAGCAAAAGCACAGAGCTGGTTAGTAGCGCCAGCCAGCCAGCCAGCCAGCAAGCAGGCAGCAACATTCAAACACAGAGAGAAAGATTGAGAGAGCGGGAGAAAGAAGAAAAGAAAGAAGAAGACATCTTCCAAAACATGATGAAGTCAAGCATGAATGATTGCCATGTGATCCTTCATGAACGTCAGTCACAGTTATCTTATTTCAAACACAGGCATCACAGGTGCCAAGACAAACAATGTTTATCACTCCATCTGTTGCTTTGCTAAACGGCATGGATGTGCTGCACTGAAACATTTACTAATGATCCCAAGCTTAGATTTATAAATGTCAGGGCTAAATCAGTGGTCTCATACCTTCAGCAGCCTCCTCTGTGGAATCAGGCATCAAGGAAAATACACAAGAGAAGAATTAAACAAATGAAATGACACAAGGAGGAATGCAAACATTGGTTAATGATCCTGTATGTTATATATCGCACAGATACTTGTACTCTTAATGCTTAAAAGTACAAACAAAGATAGAACAGGAAGAGGAAATCACAGTTAAAACCCTGAGCAAATATTTTTTACATTCCGTGGATATACATAAAACTATACCTGCTGCAATCTTTTAACTCAACAAGAAGGGTTTTAGTGCAAACACAGTTTGTGTTACAGTGAGATCAGCTTAAAAGAGAAGAGATGCGTTTATGAACACAGGAATTTCTCGCCATGCCTTAAACCAGGTAATACTGCTGGATGTAGCACAGGGTGGTGTCAGGGTTACGGGACTAAGCTAGCTAGATTACTCAGAGAAAACATCTGTCACAACAACATGGCCCTAGTTTCAACAGACCGTCTCATCTAATCATGCTGGACTGACTGTGATGAGTCAGGATGAGTTCTTACCTTCCACCTCCCTGTGAAAATCAAATACGTATGCAGGTTATTAACTCGACACAAAAGCAACAGCAATCCATCATCGCATTGCAGTAACATACTTGGCAAAAGCTTTTGTGTGACTCATGAAAGTAAAAAAACAACTTTCAACCTACTCCTCAAACTCCTCCACCACTTCCTCGGCGTCAGACATGGCAGGGAGGCGTTCAGGTGATCAGTAGCGAATCTGAGCCTGAAAAAGAGTCTGTGAATTAACCTCAATTTATAGTCTCATTCGAACATTTTACAGCCTAAACACTGAGTTCTAGTTGCACATTCACACACATTGAAACCTACCTAAGGATCAGACAGAGCGATGAACAAAGAGAGCTGACGGAGGGACTCAAAGTGCCGTAGAGGTCCCTGCTTCTTTTTACAGAAAGGTGAGGTGAGTCTCAGAGGGTTAATGGGCACACTGTGGTGGGGAAGAGGCTTTAGGACCCCTTGTTGTGTTATTAATAACTTCCTAGATAGCATGTTCTCTCCATTATCACCATTCCCAAAAAAGGCCGCTGTGTGCACGAGTGTGGTTTGCAGCGCCATGAAGATCCTGATAAAGCCACAGTTGTTCACAGACAATGATTCACACACACACTCACACACTCGCATGCACAAGTACAAACTGAGGCATGCACATCACACACACATTTTCTCAGCCTTGTATGGCAAACCGCCACTGACAGTACGCAGGCATACAACTCTTATCTACATTCTCCCCATTGAGATAAGTGATGTTGAAGAGTGTGTGTTCATTTAGGACCAGACAGTTTCCCAAATGAGCATTTGAAAGAAATACATGACACATTAGGGTAATAAAACATTTTATTCCTTGGACGGGCGGCACTTTGCCCACAATGAAGCAAAACAAAAAATATATTTTGGCAGATTAGACAAAACTTACAATTACAACTCCTGGATTCCTGCTATTGTAATTCAATAAAAATGGCTCTTGTTAGCCGTAAGACCCTCATCTGTTTAAAGTGCTCTGAAGGATTACACCAAGGTAAGGCAAGAAGCTAATATTTTAAAGCAAATATATTACTACTCTTTCTTTATTCTATCACTTTTCTTTACCATCATGTCTACTTTGCTTTTAATTATTTTACTCTTTTAACACATCAAAGTGATTCAATGTTTAAAATAAGACATTTTTTTGCTCCAAGATGCAATGCTGAGTGTATGATTGAAGTCGTTTTACTTAAAAAGTACCATCCTTCTTTTCAATCCTCTTAAGCTAAAATGTAACTCACTTTTTTCTCTACTTTGCATATGTGTTTCTCCCAGGTGCTTTGGCAGAAAAGGAAAAAAAAAAAAAGAAAAAGCTTGAAGAAATAATCAGTCAGTCGTGGCATCGATTAATCCTCTCGTTGTCTCCATCTCAACGCTGACTTCTGAATCACACAGACAAGGGCACAGAGAGACACACTGCTGAAAGAAACACATTTCTCAAACTAAAATATCAAATTATGTTAAAGTTTTTAGCTGCCTCAGAGTGAGCAGACAAATATGTATTACTGTATGTTGCCACATGCAGTGTGGGACAGTTTTCTTACCTGTTGGACTTTATGAATAGGAATTCTTTATTTGTAGACTTTTCCTGAGCTGGTTGTTGGGGCACTGTCCTCCCCACTGCTCTCAAACAGGCTCCTCTTACTGGATATGTTCACATGTCTCAAAACCTATGACATGAAATGAAATGAAAAGAAAAGAAAATTATCATGCTTATTCTACAAAGTATTTAACCTTTAATACAACAGATAGCAGAACACTCCGTACATCCAAAACAACCATTAGATCGTTTTGATCAGGACTTACTGTCCTCCATCCCTGACTGAAATCAAATTAACTGCTCTTTGAGCAATTATATTATACTAATATACTAATATTTTAACCCTAAAATGCACACATAGTTCATGGTAAGCTATGGAACATAAAATATTCTGCTTAGGACACTGAACTGAAAGAGTGCTACTGCCCTCTAGCTGCCAGATGCTACACCTGCATATACACGACGCAGTTTCAGCAGGCATGAAATAATGCAAGTAACCTTACAGCAGGACTTTGTGATGATCCAGTTTGATTGCTCTTATTGAGCCAGCGGTTGATTCGGTCTGACATTCCTGATGTGAAGCTTCTAAAGTCCTGATAATGACAGCAAGATGTGCAAATATTAGGGCATGCTAAAAATGTCAGTGCATGTATTGATGGCACATCTGTAAATGACTGAAAAGTGTGTTGTACCTGTCTGGAAACACCAGGACTGGTAGGATTTGCCGTCTGCTGCTCCTTCTCAAAGATACCTCGCTTCCTGGACACCTCCTCCAGTAGGGCCAGGGTCCTATGGGCCACATCTGGAGATCGTGTTGTTTCAGTCTTCTACATGTAAACAGGAAGAAGAGTGAGGAGGAGACATCGGGAGAAGAGTAACAAAATGATTCTGCCGTGGCATCGACATGCTGCCTTAAAAATGAGTACTTATGCTTTGCTGACCTGAGCAGCCTGAGCCAGTCTCTCCATCTTCTCCTGGATGGACCTGGAGGAAATCCTCTGTCTTGAGCTGGACAACACAGAATGCAAATGTTCACAGGTCCAGCTTGAAATATTACATTGAATGAAAAAAAGGAAAGACAAAGAAGAAAACTTAAAACTTTTAGCAGGAGTAAGAATAAAATAGTTTTGCCATAAACACTCACTTTCTTTGAAAAGATGCTTTTTCTTCATCTTCATTTTGGTCCTGCACCAAACATCACCCAACAACAATTACCTTTACAGACAATTTGAATGATCTATGTACATTTTTAGTACAAATATTATACATTTACATTCACTTTACACTCGTTGTGATCTTTTCATTGGGCCAGGATTGAAAGAACTCCTCGCTGTTCAGGCTACAGAGTGATGAGATCCAATAAATCTCACAAAAAATGTTGCATACAATAGAGAAAAAAAATAGCACAATAGTACAATAGCAAACATATTAATTTATAACTGTTCAAATACATGAAGTTTTGTTGATTTTATTTACTGTTGTAGGTGTTGTGCTACCAAGTTTGATTACAGTATTAATCTTATTTTAATTCCACAAAAACTTAAGCAAAGTAAATTGTTTTCTTACTGTATTTGATTCAAACTTCTTCTTGGCAATCCTCACACTTGCACTATAACAGAATAAGACAGTAAGCAATTACAAAGGTCGGCAGATAAAAAGAGACTCATAATAGTTATAAGAATATCTCTTTACCTCCTCTCCAGCGGTGCACTCTCCTCCTCTTTCTTCCTCAACATCTGTGGATGACCAAGCATTTGTTAGCAGACCTTACAGTCGTCCAAACATCACCATCTAATGTACAACACAGTCACCTGTCTCTTGTGATGCGTTAGGGTGTTAACAAAGCAACCAGTCAGCAGTAAAATTCTGGTAAATATTGCTCCAGCTATTAGCATAAGCCTGAAGCCTTGGTGGCACAAGCAAATTACCTGGACATGATAGTCTAACAGCTGATCCAAGATTAAATTGTGCTTTAACAGTCAAATAGGCCAAAGTTAATGTTAGTATATAACAGGGAGGATGCATGCATGCATTTATGTGTCTGCATGTGTGTCTTTGTGTGTTAATGTGTGTCTGTGTGTGTGTTAGTGGCTGGCCTGGACATGTTTACCCTGAAAGATACAGTCCTGGAGCTCTGTCTGACGAACGGATGTTTGGTCGTCTGTTCAGAGTTGCTGTCGGAGGGAGAGTTGTTCACTCTGGTCTGAGGTAAAGTGAAATAAACGAGGATTTATAGCCACTCAGGATCAGATTAAAACATCCACAGTCAGATGAGGTTTGAGTCCATTGAGCATCTCTTCTATCCTTCAAGAATGTTTAGTTTGTTGAACTTTAAAACCATTGTTTTTATATTGGCAAAAAGGCCGTAACTTCTACCCTTTTAACACTAGAGGGTGCTGTTGCGTTATTGGATTAATGAGCAGCAAGCAGCAGCACTTTGCAAGCACTTTGCAGCCAAACTCCATAAGACAAACAAAACATAAAGCACAGAAAATTATGTTGTAAATGATGTCATCTGACTGTGTGTTTGTGTATATGTGGGTGAGTTAAAATACCTCCTGTGTGTGTCCATTCTGGACGGGGCTCTGATCTCCCTGAGGGGAGGGACTTTGGCAAGGCGACGGCCAATGCTCTTTAGGGGACAAGGAGGCCGCCGGAGAGCGAGGGCTCATGGGAGTCGAGCTCCCGCTGGCGGAGGGGCTTTGGTCAAGTGAGATGGAGACGGAGCTGCAATGCCAGAAACACAAGTGAACTGAGAGGTCAGTTAAATATGTGCATGAGAAAGCAACCAGTGATCCAGCAACAACTCACAGTAAAGCTTCAGAGTATTAAAGTCATGACTGCACCCTGTTCATATTCTTTATCAACCCCTCTAAGGATAATAAAGTTAGCCAACCATGTCAAAACCCTCTCAGAAACATATTTACATTTTGAACTTGTCAAAAAAACTGGGCATCAACATCATCAAACTCACAAATACTTAGGGGCATACTGAATTAATGTCATTTTTTATGTTTAGAGCTCCTATGTAGTTTTCAGATGATGATTTCATGATTTAACTAAATTAGCTTGAAAAACTAGCTTTTTATGAAATCAGTCTTTAATAAATATAACGTGTCTGTTTAATCAACACATGTACATACATATATATATATATATACACATACATGTGTATATGTGTATGCATAATTCAATTCCCCCATATTACTCTCTGATTGGCAACATGAGACGAGGAATAGCTTATCAGCAGTGAAGGCCATTATGTCACAAAATGGGTGTGCAGACTGTTGCTGCTCCTGTGAGCAAGCAGAGCTGTTTTTAGAGAGCAAGGCAGCAGACAAACCTAAAGATGAGTAACATTTTGATTTAGAATTCAAATGTCAACATTATAAACAAAGCGCTGAAGTCTCAGAGCATTACAGCCCTTTAAATAACTGTCTTAAAAATATATGCACCCCAACAGAGGCCATGCTGTCTCCATGTCCTGTTATTCAGCCCTTTCAGACATTTTTTTTTGTCTCCAATGAGAGGGGAAAAGTGAATGCAGTTCCCAATGCTATATTTCCTGCTGAACTTGATTGATTTTTTAAAAACAATAACTGAAACCATTAAAAAAAATGTTACTACTATATAACTCTTTAACCACATTGTTCCTCTCTTCTGCTGCACTTTCATATCCATGTGTGGAGTCAGTACCTTTGATGTTAAGGTATAAAATTTCAATCTGTTTTTGATCCTTCCCATCCCTACCCCTAACTCACAACAATAACAACACAAAAAACCGTGTTTATGAACCTGACAAACTTGTGAGCCGGGTTGGACGAGGGCTTGGGATACGGATCTCTACCCGACGACTCTCCATTTTCGTGCTAACAAAGACACAAACAGGGAAGACAATCAACATGAGCACAAGGCATACAAGCTTTTGTAATCAACCACCAAGACACTGAGACACACCTTGCATTACGTAACACTATAAAGTAATGGCCTCATTTGCAGACGCACTGGATTAAAGCTGCCTGCAAGTGTAATACAAGATAAAGTTCAAGTTACGACCTCAAGTACACCTTATCACAGCTCCATGTATGATTTGCATGGTTATTTAATTCACTGGAAGAGCGCAGTCATATAAAAGGCAGGTGATCTACACAGAATTTTTCCTCTGTGACTTCAACTTCTATGATTGAGCATTATATTCTGATGTTTGTATTTACCAAAGTTGTAACAGGACCATACACACAAGTTATGTACGCTGTATTTCTTTATTTTTTAGGACATTTAAAAACAACTTTCCCTAAGAAGAAAGTTGTTGTTGTAGAATTTAGAAATGATTAACATGACTCTTACTCTGTGTCGGGTCACAGTTAACTGTGATTAACCACACTGCTGGGTGGCACTACTGGTGCCACTGTTATGACTGGGTGAAGCATTAATAGTATGGATGAGACTGAAGGTTTGCAAAGTGCTTATCTACCTCTTTTATGAGAGTATTAATCTGTAAGTGAGGGTGATTCATTCTCTATTTTTTAGCCATACTAGTGGATGTTGTTTGGGCAGTCCACCACTTTTGTCCACATGGAAATTTTTCAGAAAAATAAATGGATTTGCTCGACATTTTGCACAGACCTTCACGGATCCAGGAGAGGAGAAATCCAAATGACTTAAGCGACTCCCCAACTTTTAGATCTAAATTTGTTTATCTGCAAATCTAACCTGCAAATACTAGCACTATACTTGTGAGAATGTTAGCATGCTAATGTTAGCATTGTGCCAGAGGTCTGCCATATAGCATTTTAGTCATGTTGTCATATGATTTCAGCATGTTTAAAAGTCAAATGTTATTACTTTGGTAACATGTTACCTCTACACTACTTGAAGATGACAACTGACTCCATCTTACTCGTCTGCTTGGGATGTTCGTGCTGGTATTGGTGGTGGTGGGGCTGCTGCTGTTGGTGCTGCTGGTGGGACTATATGAAGCTGTTTTTGGTGGTGGTTGTGGTTTGGATGTGACAGAGGGAAACACGCTCTCCTGGTCCGCATTAAAATCTCCCAACAGCTCCACCCTGGCTTCTCCACCGCCGGCCTCAGTTGCATCTTCCCCTTCCTCCTTCTGTTGTCTCAGGATCTCCACATGCCTCATCCTCCGCTTCTCATCTCGGACACGCAGCATCTCCACAAAGTCCAGCTGTAATTGCTCCACACTGAAAATAAATAGCATGCAAACACACACACACACACACATAAATGTGTCTGGTATACAAACATGATGGATAGTTTCTTGTGAGAACCTGTCAGTCTCATATCTGATCAGGTTTCTCTGCTGAAAGGCTCTATAGTTCCTGTCTCTCTTTGAAGACTGCTCCTGCTCCAGGTGCTCAGCTGATGGCGTTCTGACACCTTTTCCACACAAGGTATCACATTTTTTCAGGCATTTGAAAAGTATACAGATGACACACTCTCATAAGACAAAAGCGTATGAATCCTCTCTCTGTGTTTCTGAAATCCATCCTTTAAAAAAGAGTACCGTCAAAGAAGACTGACTCTTTCGTACTTGCATTCTTATGGCCAACTTACATGCAAGAAAAAATTTTAAAAAAGACATATGGACAAGATGAAATAGAAAGATGGTAGAAAAAAGGGTCTGAAAACAAGCAGAATTCACACTTGTACAGCAAGAGAATACGTTCAGACTATCAATCTTTGAAGCTTTTGCAAGAACAAAATATCAAATTGTGCTTTACTAAATTGTGAGAATAACCTGCTGAGGCCCTGGGACGTCTCCCTTGTGGAGTCTGGACCGGAGGTGCTGTCACCGGTGGGCGTGTCTCTGGGTGGGCCAGAATCAGCGTCGGGGTCAGTGGAGCTGCTCTTCTCCCTCCTCCTCTTCTCCCTCTCCACCTCCTCCTCATCCTCCATCGTCCACTGCCGTGCCAGGCTTCAGAAAGAGTGATAAACGCAGACGTAAAACAGAAAATGAAACAGAAGGAGCTCAGACACAAAGGTGAAGATAAACAAAATGGTGTCTAAAACTGAATAGGACAGTGAATTTTATTAAAATCCACAAAAGTGATTTCAGTGAACTGCTTGTTTGATTGGTGGAAGGAGAGATTGTGGTTATAACAGTCATACATGGAACCTTCTTTACTAGTTCATCAGCTGTTCATGAGTAGAGTTGCTCTTTCTTACTTTTCTAAGCAAACTTAAGTTTCCTTTCCGGGTGAATTATATTGAGCATAATGTGAACAGAAAACACAGCATATATTAATCAACTGATGCAGCCAATGACGATGCAGCAGTGGGCTGACGTTTTCTCCTGACGAAAACATTCATTCAAGAGTTAAAACAAATGCTCTGGATATCTGGAACCAACATCAACTTAATAATCTAGCATTTACATTACAGGAAAGGTCCTTATTATTATATTGTTATCACTACTATGATTGCATCATCAGTGGAGACAGAAAACGGCCTCCTGTGTTAGTAGATTATAGTAGAGTTAATAGGTTGCTGATTACAGATGTTACATATCTGCTATGGTCTTAGGTCCTTACATAAATAATTTAAATACATTCTTCCTGCTTGGCTGCAAGAATTAGCCCAGAGTGCTACTTTTTATACGATTTGAATGGACAATAAACTCCATAGCAAATTCTGCCCTCAAGCAGGAGCTGCGCACCGTGCTCTCAACCACAGGTGACATATTCTCTTTAGTCAAGTCCTGATCCAGTCTTACCTGGACAAGGCCGACCAGTTCTTCCGACTGATGGACATATTGGATGAAAAAAAATGTGAAGTTTTCCAAGTTCACCTCGCTGACAGACAGAAAAGAGTCGACTGACGGGCACTTTGAAGGCGGCAGTCAAATTGCAGTCGGCGCGGGACAAAGCAGTCCACCTTTACCCCGCTGCAGTCACTGAGGCGTCACGTGACTGCAAAGGTAAGCTACCCACCTGAGAGAGAGAGAGCAAGAGAGAGAGAGAGAGCTCTTTTCCATGTATGGTGGAAATTCGGCAGTTATGATATCTGTGACATTTTGTTTTATGGCAATAACACACTGCTGTGTTAATAATTGAGCAATAGCCAAGTAAAGTAGAAACAAATAGTAAATTTTGGTAAAATAAATCATCAGTTAGGCAATCATGAAATTAATAACCAATGTTTTTTTCATTATTGTAAAGAATGTATAAAAAAATGTAGAAAATTAACAAAATCAAAGTAACAGATAGTGTAACTATCAAAGAAAAGGTGGAATTTTACCAGTGTGTTAACTAAATTGGTTGAATGGTAAAACTATAAAACAATGTTTTCCTGCATGTCAGTCTGGGCTTTGATGCCTTGTTGCACTGGGCAGCGAGCCTCTTTACAGTGTGAGTCAGAGTGTTTGCTCTGCTGTTTGAAACCACACCTTTTCTCTGAAGCCCAGTGTATCGGACTCTGACCCAGGCTCAGTCCAACACACACACACACTCACGCACTCACACCCACACACTCCCATCCTCCACCTCACCTGGCTCTATACCACACCTGTTTCTGCTTTATTCTGAGCAGACCAAGGGACAACAATAAACAGGGTGACTTGTACTATTATGACTGCAGATAAAGTGTAGCTCTCAGTGTCCATCCGGATCCTTCTTTTAAGTGTGTTTGGGCTAACAGGAGTCTGCTTCACTCATATTTAGAAACGTCTGACTGCTAGCTTGTATCATTAAGATGATATCTGCTGATTTGCATGCCACTCCCTGGCTGAAGAAGCAGAGCCTGCGCCAGCCCTCTTACATTCTAAACACTGAAGACTGTTTTTTTTCTGTCTGTGTGTTTGTATTGCTGCACTGCTCATTTTACATGTATAACTCTGCCATGAGAGAAAACTGTATTTGGTAATACATGACTGCAGCCTTTTTTGCATCCATTTGATTAGGTGATAATGATTCCAGTACCATTACGGAAGAACTGTTCAGAGCATGATTTATGAGCATGCAAAACATCCCGCAGTTAAAGAACGGCTGGTTTACAGCTGCGGACAGGATTCTGCCGACAGCTGGTAGACAGACTGAAGTGCTTCTGTTTGAGAGGAACATTTCTCGGAGTCTAACTTAATTTTTGTCCATATGTTTCTTTTAGATTTCCCCAATGTAAAACACTAACAATCTCCAGCCATGCTAGCAGCTCATTGGGTTGTGCTTTGGCACATGCTAGCATTTGCTAATTAAACACAAGGATAATAATTGTTGTGCATGAGTTCAATTATTAACCAAAGCTTGGTATCAGAGACATTAACATTGTTGCATTATAATAGTACCAGAGTAAAAGTCAGGAGATCAACAAAGTGATTACAATAAATTCTGAGTGGGGTATGCAAATCTGCACAAAACTTCTTGGCAATCCATGCAACAGTTGTTAAGATATTTTTGAACACACAAATGAGGAGGGCTGACCAGCAAGCTTCACCGCAAGCATTTCCAAAAACACAAGAGATTTAGAGCTTCCTCTTGCCAAAGAATTACACATAAATCTGAATATATAACATGGGACACTGATATCTTC
>JAQNCA010000002.1:14366487-14377980 GCA_029783725.1 Acanthurus tractus | reverse complement strand
CAACAGTTGTTAAGATATTTTTGAACACACAAATGAGGAGGGCTGACCAGCAAGCTTCACCGCAAGCGTTTCCAAAAACACAAGAGATTTAGAGCTTCCTCTTGCCAAAGAATTACACATAAATCCTAATGTATAACATGGGACACTGATATCTTTGCTGTATTTTAAATATATGCCAAAAAAGGAAGGTGACAAAATTGAGATGACATTTATCATAGCTTGTAAAATTTTATAAATGTCATATAAAGTTGTTCATTGAGCACACACTAACACATTAAAAGCCCAGAAAGAAATAAAGTAATTTTTTTGTCTGATTTATTGTGTCAGTTTCCATATAAATCCAGCAGGTGAAGCGCAAATAACTTTGTTACAGTCTGTAAAAATACAAGCCATGCTTAAGTATATCATGAGATGTGGTTCAGTTTGACCAGGTCATATGTTATTATTAACTTAAAAATAACTGTCCCTCCTGATTAAGCTTTTAACTTCATTTGTCTTGAAGAGACACAAGCTGAACATTAAAAAAAAACATTTAGATACAGACACAAAATGAAAATCTTTGTCCTTTCAGGTTTGATATCATTTGTTAGGACAATACAAATTATAACACAGGTAATACAGAGAAAAATTCTCTCCATATCAACAAACAGCAAACAGATCGGTTATAAAAGCATTCAGGAGTGTGGGGACATTCATCGCACCTCCACTGCAGAAACACACACAAGAATGACAACATTAGACTGAAATGCAGATGTGATGATCCTTACAGGACATCTAATCATTCTGGGTTCACTGGGCAGGACCCTTGGCAGCATCAAACATCTTCTTTCTTCCTTCCATCCCTGACATGGCCTCCACATTCTTCCTCCAGTCACTGTCTTCAACTGGCCTCTTCTGCAGAAACAACAGATGGTGTTTTAGTGTAAGAGATGTCAGTGTTAAAAGATTGGAAAATGGAGCAGGTTAACACAGTCTTATTCTCATTATTGTTGTGCCTAAGCCTTTGAGACCCATGATGTCAACTGGGAATCCCCTGAGAGAATACTGTGTAACGATACTAGTATAACTGGTTTACATCGCCTAATTCACTCGAGGACACACAAATTCATGCAGGCACACACTCTAATACACACCAGCACCTGCATTCATGCACATGCATACACTGACCATTGAGCAGAGCCTGTAGCATAAGCGTTTTTTTGATGCACAATGGGATCATTGTCTTGGGTGGCATTCCTCCTCTCACACATACACACAATCGCCACCTTACATCGGTTCACTGTTCAGCATCTCAAACACACCCTTGCAAACCCACACACATAAACACCTATGGTAGGTGTTCAGCAGCACTGATGTTATGTGTATCTGATACGTCATGGTGGTTATCTTGCACGCTTGCCTTGAGGTGGTTAAACATCTTGCTTGGGCTGGTTTGATTGTTTACTGTGTTGATGTGTAACTTTTTTTTTCTTTGTGCACACACCTTCTCAGTGTCCTCTTTCTTGACAGACTTAAGGTTGGCCCGCAGGTCCATGGAGACTTTGTGTTTGGAGCCCAGCAGTGAGCGAAGGATGGCGTCAGCAGACACACGAACACGTCGGAGATTAGGCCTCTTGAATTTCCCCCTGAGGTCCAACACCTTGATGCTCAGGTCCTTAATCTGAGAATTGAATGACAGTAACCATCAGTACTGCAGGATTTTCTCATGGCGAACGTCCTGCTAATTGCACATGAAAATGGACTGAGGAATTGAATGTACCTCACGTGTGTTGAGCATGACTTTGGCTTCAATGTCATATCGCTCTTCATCCACCACATCTACCTTTGCATGTAGCTCTCTGCAGAGGTCCTTTACATATACACACAAAAACACACATGCTCAGCCTGGATTGACAGCAGTTGCATGTTGTGAAAGAGGAGGTGATGCTTGTTCAGTATTCCTCTAAATTTTAAAATGCATATACTGAGAGGTCAGTGGAGGGAGTGAAGAGGGGGAAGGACATGGCTGAATTCAGGGAATTTACACCAGTTACCTGTAGCTGTGCAAGGGTCAGGCCGCTGGTGTTAAGAGGAGGTGCTTTCTCTGCCAGATACTTCTGTTTCTCCTCCTCTTTAATCAGGACCTCTTGTTCTAATTCCTCCTTGGCCTTTGCCACCATCAGACTCTGCACGAAGTGAATTTAAGTTAATTTCATTCATGTAACACGATGCTCTTACATTGAGCTAAAGGCGCCCGTAAAATTTACATCATTTTTTAAACGCAAAATCAAACTTCCTGCTTTGACTCTTAGAGAATGTGAATTTGATTAATTTGCATATTATCTGAATACAGTGTAGTGAAACACAGCTATGTAGAAAATATTATTTGCTGCCACACTGTGGTCAAACACATGCATTACATTACGTTTATGTCTGTAATGCTTTTTTTTACCTTGAGCATCAGTTTCCTTGAAGCTGAAATCTTTGGTTTCCTCTGAATGGAAAAATATGGGAACATTGCCAACACATATGTTGATATATCATTTCAACTTCTGTAAAACATTTCAAGCATTTAGGAAATACTTTTGTAAAGGTCAGTGGTTGTGACAATTGCCTTACCTCTTGCCTGTGAAAGAAAAATTATCAAGAATTAAAATAAAGAAAAAATAAATAAATCTGTGTAAAAAAAATGGTCTATAATAAAAACATAAGCCATGATCACTTACACATGCTCAGGCATCCTGCTGACGAGATTACACTGAAAAAAGGGACTGAGATTAGGAATGTTATTGCATACGGACTCTCTCTCTCACACACACACACACACACTGACACATGTTGAACAGTTGTCATTGTTTGTTCATCAGTTTAAAGAGGGCCGCATCACCTTCCCACACTCGTCTACAAGCTCTCCATCACGCTGCAGCAATGGATATAACCTGTCAGCACACTATTCATATAAAACTCTATGCACTGACTACTAAATTCATGCTTGTTTGTTTAAAGACTTTTCACTTGGTACTTTTTGCTTTATTTAGGTATTGACAGCTGGAGAGAGACGGGAGAGGCTGATGAGATGTGATGGCGTGCAGCAAAGTGTCTGAGCTGGAATCAACCCAGGAAGCTGCGGTAAAGACTTAATACATGGTAAGCACTCAGCCAGGTGAGTGGCTTAGGCACCTCTATCCTCCTGCTTGTTTAAAATATCCTGAAAACTGTGATGCATTTAACAAGGCTTAACATGACACTGTGTTTTTAAGTCGATAAACTCACCTTGTCAGTTCATCCCTACAATATTGTTTTCATATTTCATTATCCCCCTTCTCCTCTCCCTCAGTCTGATGGCCTTCTGCCCTTTATCAGATCACTAGTGATTAACAGCACTCACCCTTCCTCTGTTTCTCCTCATCTCACCCTCCCTCCCCCATTTTATCGTTTTGTTCCAATTGAGAATGACGCTACCTAAGACCTCCCAGCATGATAGGGTTACAAGCTGCTCCAGCGGATTAGGAAAATTCCAGACTGATAGCCATCTCTCCCTTCTCTCATCCCCATCTTTCTCCTCTAGATTATCTTGAGGAGAGGAATTTAGAGTGGTCTGTCTCCAGAAATAGATCGGTAGACATCTGATAAACAGCTGTGGATGGTAACTGTGCTCCGGGCTGCCCAGTCTGGATCAGGGATTTGCCACCAGTAACTCATGGATGCTTATGAGCCTCTGTGGTCCAGCCAATTTGGCATTTTAAAAATTACAGCCCACTGTGGTTTGGAAAGTTCTTGTCAGCATCAGATTTGAACAGAGCTGCTTCAGCTACACAGTTAAATGGTAGATATTACTTCTACTGATCATCTTGCAAAGTGCAAATGCATTTATGAGTGCCAAGGATGAAACCAGAATATCAACAAAAAGACATGCACATACTCAACAGCCCTGTACATCTCTATTTATACCCTGTTTACTAGATTGAAATCATATACAGTACACTGAGTCCCTCAAAAAATGAAATCAACATTTCAGCTTGACCAGTCTGATGGCAATTACTGTAAATTGGGACAATAAAACCCATTAGATCTAAAATTGTTTAAAAACTTAAATAAAGTCTACATCATAAATTGTCATCAAAAAAGTTTATCTATTCAAACTGACATTCATTGAGGTTCTGTATGCACAGGAGGAAGAAATAGGCCTAACACCACACCAGACTTTACAGATGACACCATGAAGGAAGCTTACCAGAGTAAGGAGCAGGAAAGAGATGCAACAACAGCAGAGGCAGGATGGACAGATCAGAGATGAGGCCAGAGATTTTGTGTCCCTCTATTTAACTGCAACCCCAATTATCTCACTCTGTCTTTCCCTTTTGTTAGTGGAGGCTATTATTAGTCTACCCCATCCCTCTTACTCCCTAATCTTGCTTTGTCCATTTGTCTCTCACAGATTTGCTATAAAACCAGAGGCCAGCAGTTAGAGCCTGGAGCTTTGGCCTCACATGACACACGAGGATGATGGCAACTCAGATGATGAACTGCAGGCAGGTGTTTGTGTGCATGTTCTGATTCGAGATTGTCTTGAAAGAGATTTGTTATTACATAGAAATGGGATAATAAATCTGTCAGTTAGAGTGACAACAGTGGTTTTATACAGTATTTTTAGCTGATTTAGTGGTGTGGCTAGAGAGGACATCTTTGATCTGCCTGTCCTTTATTTTTGTTCAAATTGAAATATCTCAGCAAATATTGGATGGATTGCCATGACATTTTGTAAAACATCAGACATCCCCAGAGGATCAATCACATGTTATGGTTTGAGGTTTTAATTTGACTGTTTCCTGTTTTATTTTGTAAGTTTGCTCCTCATCTGTCTCATTTAACTATTCTTTCCGTCTTTGTGTTTCCCACCTCTGTGACTTGTGCGTTGTGAGTTTTACCTGTTGCTTTTTAGCTTTCTCTCTGAAATGTATTTGTTCCCAGTTCTGTGTTTGCTTCTGCATTTGTTTTCTTATACCATTCTAGATTGTTTGAGTTCACTTTTTATGTTTTTATTCTTCGTTTTGGATTTATGTCAGTTTGCTCCTTTAGCTTTTGTTCATTGGTACCAGTTTCACTTTATTAAAGGACACTTTTGTTTTCTTCAATCTGCCTGCTGTTGTTTTGCTTTTGGGTTCTTTTTTTAACATCCCAGAGCAGACATTTGTGATGCCCAAATGATTAATCCTATGATTTTGTATTGTCTTCCGTCTTCCATGATAAATACTTGCAATAGTAAAGAAAAACTATATGCAGAGCCTGAGCTAAAACTAATAACATCCCCATCAGTCTCAGGTGTTTTGTGCTGATTAGCAAATGCTAGCACACTAACAGCCAATATTAAGATGGTTAACATAACAAACACTGTAGCATGTGAGCGCGTTAGCATGCTGACATTAACATTTCACTCAAAGCATTGCTGTGCCCAACTACGGCCTCACAGAGCTGCCGGCATAGACTCTCAGTTATGTTTACCCACACCTAAACCTCAAAGGGCAGATCAAAATGCTAAACACGCTAGCTGCAGAACGCTCAGGATTTTTGTTCCTCGTATTAAGCACCCCCACCCACCCCCCTGGGCACAAAACTGACACTTGCATATTCTTCCAAAAGCCAATAAAGTTATTTAAATGACGAAATGCTAATTATTCCTCTGAAAAATAAATTCACAAAATAAATATTTGAACTATTAAATTTAATGTTTAAAGTAATGCAAATAAAAAGGCTGATAAGATCTGGTGTGATAGATTAATAGCACTGAAAGGGAATAGCTTGGAGAACATTGTTTTTGGAGACTCTGTTTAAAAGGAAAATGCCCTTGGACAGGTAGACTAGAGTATAATGTGTTAATGCTGACAGATTTGTTGGTATTGGGATGTTTAAGATTGTGTATTTAACACACTGATCTAAAGTAGAAACCAAATAACTGTGATGTAATTTTTATGTTTTTTTTTACTGTACCTTTTATTTAATTCATGTGTTGCCATTTTTTTTATATTTAAGCATTTTGTGTTAATCTCTTGTGATGTGTTTTTTTGCTTTAGTCTTTAAAACTCAGTTCTTGAATATATTAAAAGCATTTAGTGATAATGTTGCATATCTAAAATTAAGAGGCTCTCAGAACCTTCTTGAGAAAAGAAATAATAGTTTTGACACAGTGAGATGGTGTTTCCAGTGTAAACCTAAGTATGTAGTTAGTAGGGGGCAGTGTATGTAATGGTAGGTTTAAGAGAATATAAACAAAGGGTATAATGCAAACACACATACATGTACATGAAAGAAAATATCAGAGACACAAAGCAGATGCTAAGGATCAAAAAACGTAGACAAGCCTGCACTACATCAAAAGATTTATCAAAAAGCTTTGATTTTCAAAACCATAGGGCAGCCACACACACACATACACACTTGAAACCACACACGCCTTGTCAAACAACAGCAGTTCACCTCACTCAACAGGAGCAAGACAGACCTCTAGTGGTTAAACACTGACACAGCAGACAGCAGCTCCATTTGGAAGGGCCTGAGAAGAAAAATGTGACTTGTAAAACATTTTAAACGACCAGTCTCAAATCCTTGTCAAAGAAGTATGTACACACATGCTTTCCCTTTTGTGCAAGCACTGATAAACTAATCAGATGACAGTCCCATTTACCATAACATCAGTGTCAGCATGAGGCAAACATTGTTCTGACTCACATTCATTCAGCTCTAGCTTGACTCCTGCACTGAGGCTGCATGAGTCTGTTTATCTGATGGGAAAACCAGATACCCTGTACAGAGGTTACGGTGTTTAGACAGGGCATTCCACTGAGCGGTGTGAGCACACACACTCTGAAGGGACTAGACTTTGTGGACATGTTGCACATAACCAATACCATGCAAACACATTTGCACTTCTGCGCGGATTTCTTCACACCTTATTCTGTGTATTCACACCTGCCTACATACACACATCCACCCACTATTTAGACCAATGATCCATCACTGGCTTTCTCCATTCCTTGCAGGGCTCCTGGTCCCTGGCTGACTCATGCGGTGTGGCTAGCTTTGGGGTTTTCCACAGTAATGAGAGCAGTCGCTACACAATTGAGCCTTTATTCCTGACCTGCACTGAGGCCAGCAGCCGCACACAGCTCACACACAGACTGCTATATTCTTGACACACACACTCTCACACACAAAGGATGCCTGAATGAACCATATCAGCTATGCTTCACTAACGAGAGTCTGCTGATGCTGAGGTCTTGCTGAATTTCATGCTGGGTGTGCATGTAAGCTTCTGTAGGTGAGTGTGGGTGATCGTTTGTGTGCACATGCCTCAGGCTCACGGTGCCTCTCATTAGTCCTCCACACAGCTCAGAACAAAAGGTGTCCTGACTTCAGCATTTGCAGGAGCAGAAGAGCAATGCCAAATCTGTGTGTCTGGCGTTTGTGTGTGTTTTCCAGAGGCTATAACAGCAAACTGCACCACAACTGGAAACAGATGAGCTTAGCAATTAATGGCCTACACCTAAAATAAATTGCAGCTGACTGTTCTGCTCTTATTATATGTTCCAGTGCAGAGAAGTAAAGCATTGCTTTAGTAAATAGGAAACCAAGTGAAGTATATATCAGCACATTTCAGAAGATTACTCATAAAAATTTATTTTCTTCTTTTTCAAGAGTGTAATACTATACATGGCTTCAGCAGATATATAGACTTTAATGTGCAATGATTATAAGCAAAACAGATATTCTTCATGTTCAGCTTTAGAAAACATATGGATCTGTTCAGTCTATAACAAAAAATTCTAAAGCCAGTCAAACCATGATGTTCTTTCATCAAAAGAGAGACTGAAGACATAATCTTAGAAAACATCCAAAAATTACATCCAGGATAGAGGAATTTTTGTGAAACATCAAGGCACAAGGGATAAAAAGAGTCCAAGCTCCTCTGTTTCTGTTCAGAAGCACCATCTTTTTCCTTATGCAGCAATCTCCACAGTAACCTCAGGCAGAGAGATCATCCATGCTTTCAATACATCAGATTCTTAGGCTTTGTATGACAGCGTGAATAAGTTCATGTAAGAACGAGAAGTGTGTCTGTGACTCTAGCTCTCAGTCCTCTGATTCATATTCACTGATGGCCGTTCTGTACTTCCCATCATGCTGTGCATGAATCGAGCCGGTGGATCTGGTGTCCGCTGCCCTTCTCCTCTCTGATTGGTTCACTCCCAAGAAGTAGTCCAGCTGGAAAAAAAAGAGCATATTTTTAATATTCAATTGTTACTGGGGCAGCTGATGGTATTTAACAAAGTGCATGTGTGGTGAGTTAAATTACACTGTTACCACGGCCACTAAGTTAATTTGGGCACTTGACTACTGCAGCTCTCTTAAGGAAGCATTGCTGTGGATTCCTGGACTATGAGCTCATAGTTCAGAACTTACGCAAGGAGTTCATGAACATTTGAGATTTCATTGACCAGTTTCAGTTAATAACGTGTTGTCATGTGATGGCACTGATCATGTCCTAAATGTGGCAAGGCTGTGGAGACGAGTGTCTCTGATCACACCAAACGTCCACTCCTCTTTATGTCACCTAAATATATATGAGGAGGAGGTTGTATGCTTGTGTGCGTAAGCGTGTGTATGTGTGTTTAAAAATACTTGGCTGCCGAGTGAGGGAGAGGCAGGCAGATGTTATTTTGGAGGCTCACATTGCTCTGTAATTATGTCCTCAAGTCCTCAAGCGTGAGTGGGTTTGTGCTCTAAGAGGACTGTGGTGCCTGTGAGGCTGATGACCATAGTAAGGAAAAACTGACATGACTTTCACTCTGCAGTGAAACAGCTAAACACTCAGCTTTAAGTACTTTGTTCTTTCCAGCCATGTGCAGGTCAAGTGTAAATATCAAGCAGCTTGTTACTATTAGCACCTCTTCAACCACACTGATGGAGACTTTGATGTCTTTGGGGGCAGTTGAGAAACTCATAAATAAAAGACAATTTATAAGCAAGTTATCACACGTGCCCTTGAGGTATCAGATGCTTTGACTTGTGTTTCAACGTCACCTTCTGTGACACAAAGTTGGCAGCAACTGAGAGTGAAACTGAGACATTCTCCGGAGAAATGCATATTTGAGCCCAAAGAGGAAAAAACACACAAACAGCTTATTTGACGCATTTTTTTGACAGACCCCATCTATTTCACCTCCACCTCAGTCAGACTTACCGAGTCAGAGCTCCTCATCATCCCCTGTACTGCCCAGGTGTGATGTGGACAGGTGCCTGTTCCGCCCCGTTTGCACGGCCTGCAGGTTCTTGTAGCGCACCAGCGCCAAAGCGATCTCCGCGTTCCACGCCGTTCCTTCCTGCGGACACCGAAAGTCAATCTCCTTCCCCGTTGCCATGACCACGGTGAAGTACACCAGCCCCCGCTTGTACTCCACGCAGTCAACCGTGGCCATGCGCTCAAAGCGGAGCTCCTTGGCTTTGGAGCTCCACGCCGAGCGCGGAGCATCACCGCCACCGCCGCCTTTGCAGTTGTGCAGCCGCAGCCCTTCCTCGGTGAGCACGCAGCGCTTCTTCTTCCACAGCTGGAGGAGCCCGCTGCTACGCTTCTCCAGCAGCCCGTCTCTCATCACTTTGACCGGGAAAGACATGGAAACGCCGAGCAGAGGTCTTCAAACAAATCCAAACTTGGAAAGTCCTCAACAGTGGCTCGTCTCAAGATTTATCCATTAAATACACTTCTTATACGTTTACTGTGTGTCAAGTGTTCCTCAGGAAAAAATACAAAAAAATAGATTTGAGCTGTATGACATAAATAGCCTGTGGCCGCTTCATAAACTGTCACACAGTCTGTGTATAAATCCATTGACAGGGCGCTGTTGTGTCTGTAGGCTGGCCTGCCCGCCTGCCTGGATATGTTTGAACATGCCCGGCTCCTCTGTGGACCTTCTCCCCCTTCGACTCGCACCCCGCCTCCTCCTGCTGACGGCAGGAGAAGATCCGGCCTGTTTATGATACTCCCTGCTTGTGCGCGCGCGCGCGTGTGTCTGTGTGTGTGTGTGTCACGGAGTGCGGAGACAGTTGGACTTTACAGCATTTTGTCTGATGTATGCGCGTTATCAGAAAAAAAGGCACAGGCATGTTCAGCCGCCTCTCACCTGGGTCACGATGCACCTGTTTAAAACAACTTGCCACTCACCTTAAAGAGAGATAGCTTTGAAATATTATAAGCAAAGTAGGTTAAAATAGGTCAGGGAAATCACATGTGGCTGCTCTTTCAAGTTCCGAAAAGTGTTCATGACAAGCGGCTTTCTCCTGTCTATTGAAAGCTGGAATGTGAGTGGGAGGCAGAAGGAAAGAAACAAAGTTCAAGAAAGTCTTTGTTGAGAAGATAGGAAGGATGACGAATCAATCGATTACCTAATGGATGTAGTTTCACGACTTTATTGGATTTGCAAGGAAGTGTTCGAGCATTTTCAGTTGCTTTAAACTGTTAGCTTAAACCATAAATACAACTTTTACACATCTTAAAGTTATGGGAAATAAGAGGAAGATGAACGCGAAGATTACACTTAAAACAAATTGACAGACTGGTTTGAGAAACGTCACAGTTGAGGTTTTACTTCCCTGCACTGTAATAAACCCTTCGCCAGGGAATGCTTTATTATGGCAATTAAAAAAAAAAACAATTTTGTCATTCTTCACATCCCTGGCAATTACAAAGCTCCAATGTGGCACAATAGGTTTGTGGGTGGAGTGTATTCTAAGTGTGTGATTCCCCCACCTTTCCAAATCACTGGCCTTATCGTCTCAGGATTGTGATGCGTCACTGCGATGTTATGAGAGGAATGGATTCAATGAACACGTGTCATTTCTTGAAACTTAAGCACCAAGCGGCTTCACTTCTCTGTCCCTGCACACCACGTACACACACACACACAAACACACGCAGGCCTACAGTTTCACACACATTTCTCTCTCTATTTTTTCCACAAAATTTGAACAACTGACACAAAAATCATTGTCTGTCCATCTGTTTATTAGTTATGCCGTTTTGAAAACGCAACATATAAAGCAGCATTTACTTTTTTTTTTACATGAAATTCTGTTGAAATTTCATTGGGTCCCCTCCCTCTTTTAGGGGAAAGCAGAGTGCAATTAATCAAAGCTGCGTTTAAACAGAAAGCTGAGCAATGTTTCAGTATTAATCGAGGGGATATGTATCAAGATTTACCGTAATAACACTATTGACTATATATAAAACCAAGAAAGTGCTAACATTTCCACTGGACAATTTACAATGCAGCTTAAAAAGCATGTGCCAGTCTAGTGCATGTGTTGTCAACTGGTAGCAGTCTGTCCTCTGCAGGATGAACACGGTAGTGCAGCAATGTGAAGGTCCGTCATTGAAGGACTCATTTGACCCTACTGTGTGTGAGAGAGCGCCCCGGCTCCCCCTCCGTACCCGTATCCCTTGGGACCAAAGTTTTTGCCATA
>JAQNCA010000002.1:14350149-14362038 GCA_029783725.1 Acanthurus tractus | reverse complement strand
GCCTCTCCTCTACAATATCACAGTGAAATCCCTGAGAGAGTTTTGTGGAAAAGTGATCAGGATGGAAAAATCCTGCTGTTTTTCTTCAAATGTTTTCTGGGATGTTACTGAAGCTGCTGCTAAATATCATACGTAGTAATGTGCATTCAGTATATGCTACTGTTACTTGTAAATAATTATTTTTAGAGTTTATAAAAACACTATTACCAAGGCAAGCGAATAAATATAAGATAAATAAAAGTTATTCAATTAGTTATTTTTGCATGATCAATTAGTCTGTCATCGCTTATAAATATTCAAAGAGATACCAACTGTCAGCCGTGGATGTTCTTTCACGATGTTTATCACAAAAGGTGAGAAGAAACAGTGTTGAGAAGTCACAAACTGACAGCACAACCACAGAAAACTGAATAGAAGTTTAGGGAAACCTGGCTAAAGCAGAAGAAGCATAAGATGTAAACGGAGTAAGGACCTTGATTATTATTATTATGTTGGAAACAGTTCATATTACAAGCCACACAAACTCCATCTGTCATTTTCAGGATAATTTATGTTGTGAAGGCTTTCTGCAATCCTTGAAATGAGACAAGAGTGCCAGTAAAAGCAGAAATGTCTGGTGCATTTTTATTCCAGCCACAAGCCTAGGAAAATGTGGCTTGAAGTGGTAAGTCACAAGTCTCCAATAACTTTCTAACTCTTTCATAATGTTTTACAGAAATGTGAGAGGCATGGAAATCGATGAGCAGTAGAAAAAAAAGCAGAAGCTCGGACATGAGCTGAGTGTCATGACCTGAAGATGACTTCAGCTCCCAGCGCCAGGACAACATATAGAATGCAAAAGGTGGGAAACAGTTTGTGAGGAACTTCATAAAAATTCTACCTAAATTTGACAATATTTATTTAAAATTCTTCAGACTCTGACTCGATCTTACAAAGCATCTCACAGCAACAATAGGTAGTTGCGACACTGACAATAGTGACAGCCATGTGTACACAGAGGAGAATGTAAGGAGCAGCATGTTGATTAGCTCTGGTGCATATTGAAAATGCTTTCTCTACTTGTTGAGACTGGTAGGTGCACTTGCACTTGTACAGGAATGCCCAAATAAAGAAGCGATTTTGTGATAGAAAGAACACACCTAGTACAAACAAGGAAGTCTGTTCATAAGAACACCATGGCAGGATGTGATATGTGTTTGATTTTATGCCGAGATTAATATCAGTAGGACTTGACATTGAATCCCCTGGTCCTGTGGTTGTTAGTCGAACCACAGAACATTAAGATCTTTGTAGACTGCATTTGGTCTGCTGATGCATATGGAGTTAAATATTATGTTACTGTTTTACTGCATGCTTTGATATCACTATGCAAACTTTACTGCATGATAGGTGTTCAAACAAAGTAGTCTCCTCTGACCTGACTTACTTTAGAAGTTAACAAAAAAAAATAAACATGTGGCAGTGAGTGTTTTACCCGTCATGCTTCAGCAGAAAGATAAGGAAATTCGGTTCAGCGAGAAGCAAACAGAAAGTAGGAAACATAAGCAGTCTGCATTATATTAACATTACTTACCTGCAGTTAGTAGCTGGTGTTCGTTAGTGATGGTGGACAGTTGTAGTTTCACTCCCTGATCAGGTGGTGTTAAGAGCAGTACTGCGGTTGATTCAGGAAACCAGCAGGAAACCAGAGAGTTAGGTGGAGAAGTTAAACTTGAAGTCGTCAAGAGAAAATGAGTGTCTTTTGTTAGCTTAAGCTTGAGATGTTAACCTGGTAAGTCCAGCGGTACAGTTACACCCAGACAGAGCTTCTGGTATGTGCCTCTCCACTTTTCCACTGTTCCAGCTGTGCTCAAAGGGTGGAGCCTCCTTTTTCAGTCTGCAAACTTACAGCATATTGAGGAACAGAGGAGTTTCTGACTGAGAGAGAGACAGGAGAGAGAGAGAGAGGTGAATGGGGAGGGATCTTTGTTGTAAAAGCTTTGTATTACATGGCAGAGTAGAACTTTTTATAACCACTAAGAATTACAGCTATAACGTGATGCAAAAGGAAATAAACCTATGCAGCACAAAGACATCGTACAGTGCACACAGTTCAGAGAAAAATAAATGTAGAAGAAGATAATTAGATTGGTGCAAAATCCCCCACCGTTCTTTGATTTAGTTTCAGAGAACTGTAGACCTTACTGAGTGATTGCCTTGCTTGTGTTAAAAGGTAGGATGATTTAAGTGGGTTCATGTATAAAAGGTCTTGCTTCTCTTTGGCTTGCAGACTGTACTTTACATGACCTGATAAATGTCTGACATTCAGATGATGTGAGTTTCAACTGATAATAAACAAGTGATTGTAAATTGGATGAACTCCAGTTTTACAGTATTTCAGTTGTCTTACTTTGTGATAACAATTCTTGTCAGTCCTGAAATTGCCTGATGTGGGGGATAACAGATGCATAACTATGACTGAGAACAGGATTGTTGACAGAGGTTTTGGAAGAATAATTTGTTGAGTGAAGGTGAGCGAATTCACTAAAAAATCTTCCAGGTAAGTGCATTTAGAATAATCTTGGATTGCTTTTGATGTCCTTTGTGGTCACAGTTTAACTGTAGGTATTGTTTCTTCTCTTCTGTAATTTTCTTATGAGCAAGTAAATTTGTCTCGCTATGGGTGGTATTTGCTTGGTAGAAAACCTTTAACAGATAATCAGTTTACCCTTAAAAATCTACCTTTTTTGGTCCTAAAATTGCTAAATGGAAAAGGGAGTGAGGGAGTTTAAGTGTCAAAGGTAAATCAGCTGTTCCCCCTCTTGACCAGTAAACAAGACACAATCTCAGAATAATTACGGTCTCTGCACTTTATTACCATAAGCCTGAATGACCTTTAGAGACTTACTAGTAAAGGTCACTCGTTTCCTTTATGGATGGGAAAGCATGAATAGAAATAAAGCGAGGATGCGCTTGCTAATACCATCAGAAAGCAAAGTGCATGATGACCATTCAGCTCCACAGTACTCTACTGCCACCTTGTGGTCATTGCAGGCACTGTTAACCAGTACAAAAGCTAAAAAGAAACAGTGAAGTAAGTACAATCTTAAATTTGTTAAAATAAAAGATTAAAAAAAATATTAAAGAAAAAAACAGCAAGCATTTTCCAATAAATACTGACATTTGAAAAGGTGGAGCCATAGATTATTTTTCCTTTTTCATTTCAAATAATGACATGAAAGGGGAACTGCCCAGATTTTAGACATCAAAGTCAGTTTAATGTTACAGCTGGATGAACAATCTTGTAGCTCAAGAAGGAACGATGTGATATCTAATGAATTTCCCCAGTGATGTTGCTTAAATCAGCGTCGATCAGACAACTAAGTCTAAAATATCTAAAGTGAACTAAGTTTGAAAAAAGGAATCAAGGATAAGAAAGTTATGAAGTCAGTTGAATCACTGGGGCTCTCACACTATTTTAATATAATATGTAATTTTTAGTGACAGTCCTGGGGCCCACATTCTGCAAACACAGTGTGAAAGTAAATAAATATAATAAGAACTTTAAAACGTGTTATTTAAGCAAATATTCAAGAAAAATTAGTTTTCAAAAATGGGTTTATTGCACATTCTGTAACAGTAACACACAAATCGACAAACTCTAGGTATTCATTCTACATGCATCCACCTTAGGCGCAGCCAAAACCACTGTAACTGGTTGATATACATGCACACAAATCTCGATGAAATGCTTTGTATGATGTGTAATGCCTCGGCAGCCTCAACTTCTCAAAACATGTTGAAGCTGTTGGAAAAGTGGCCTCGACTATTTCTACCTTCATCTCCGCGGCTGGCACCTCCCATCCTATCCAGAACTTAATGAGGCTTTTAAGCTCAGCAGGGGAGGCTGTGTTAAAAAAGCAGCTGATGAGACAACAATGAATCTGCCAAATAGATTTATTTGTGAAAAAATTACAGTAACACTACTTGTACAAACCTTTTTCAATAAATCTTTTCAAGTAGCCAGATACTCGATGTACATCTGCGTCGGTGGACTCATCTTTGTCTTCCACTTTGTAGCTCTCAAAGATGACTGTTATCGATGTTGGCCATGTGATGCAATCCAAGATCATCTGAGGTCAAATATAACTTAAGCTATATTTAAAATAAGCTATGATTTTGATAGTATTTTGCATTGGTACAATATAGAGTGCTATTGGAATGACTTTGAACTTCAAAATTCACAATAAGCTTTGATTTTAAGTTCTTGTGAAGAAGAACCTAATAAGACCACTTATGTTTCACCAACATGTTTCATGTTTCATCATCAAAGCACAAATAATATGTCGCTTTTTGTTCTGTACATGTTCTTCTTTGTGTTTTGTGAGAATGTAAAAATTTTAAGTAATCATACTGAGTAACGGCCAGCTGCTTGCAGCCTCAGACTCCTGTGGAATGTGCCTTTGCTGTTGTACCTGTGGTGTGACTTGTGCCTCTGATTCCCTGGGAAACAGGATTGGGATTACATCTCTTCTGTGAATGAGAAGTGGCCATAGCTCGGTCTCCTTTAAGCCTTTTCTGAACTGATTGACTTGACGTCTTGTCTGCTCGATTACCTGCAATTCGGGTACATTATGTTATGTTCACAGAATAAATCACAAGTATTTTTCTCTCTGTTGCTTTGGAACAGACATAAAAGAAGTTTATAAGCGAAGTGATGTTGTTCTGGGGTTCTATTCTGACTTTACTTCAATTGTAGATGTTATGAAGCAGTGGTTTAAATTTCCCGATATGTAAATTATTTTACAATGGCAGAAAACTGCTCTTTAAAAATCCAAGACTCATTAGTAATTTCACTTGGATATTGGATATAAGAAAAAAGCCACTCAGGCCTCTGGTTTCAGCTGATTGCAAATCTAATGATTCATCACTGAAATCTGTTGCAGATGTCAGTACAGATGGATTTTTGAGGCTTTGGCAACAAAGGGTGGAAATTGTTGTGACAGATGAACTAGAAAAACAAGGAGTAACATATTTGTATTCTATTCAGTTTTGAAGATTGTTGTCAGACAGTGTTGCCTTTGCAATTAAATGTTAAATAACTGGCAGTTTCTTAAAAACAAATGTTGGAAGATATAACACTCTCTCAGGACTTCACCATACGAGTATGTTATCAAATAACAGTAAGAAAAATGTTTTTAGCGCTGGTGTGAAGAAATTTATCAAGAAGATAATGAAAAGTAAAAAGAAACACTTTGACATTACAGCATGCAAGAGCAGCTTTTCAGAAAGTCGTTTCCTGTTGGTGGCATTTGGCACTGGCAGGTCCCACAACAAGCATAGCTGATGGATGGAATCGAATTCTCTCATTTCTGTGTCTCCAACAAGCTGGAATAAAAAATAATGAAAAACAGGTTTTATTGATGCGGCATGCATAGAAGAAACTACATTGAACCAGTGTATGAAGTGAAAGAGCCTCAAAGCAGGAAATACAGGCCTCTATATTTTCATGTTTACCATTTTCACAGTGTCACGGAAGTCGAGGTCAGGGCAGTCTCGTATTGTCACGGGAGTAGTCTCTAATGAACCTCCAAAGAGAACGTGAATAATTGCTGGGCTAAGTCCTGGAAAACTCGGGCCGCAGTGCAAGAAAGAATGGCCAATCATCCGGCCTGCGACTGCAAACATGTTATTTTCAAGAAGCTCCTCTGAAACTGAAGGGATGAGGTGATCAGGCTCACCCTCGAAGATTTTCATGATTCCTAAATTTCCTAAAAACAGTGATGGTTGTAGAAGATAGAACACAAGACTTATGTCTGAAAAGAAAATAAACCAGAGAATCAAGATAATAACACTGGAGCAGCATATAATCAGTTCACGCTAAAGAATGATACATGTGGATATTTATACTGAAAAGTGAACTCTTGTTGTTTGTTGAATTAAGGCTCAATTAACCCTCATATTTTTATGTCAATAGTGATTTGTTTTCATTAATAATTTGTATAAATTTTGAATATTTTTACCTTTATTTTTAAAAAGCAAATATTAAAAAAGGGTCATAAAGTTATCTTCTTTAAGATCCAACAAGGAAATAACTCAGTTATTTTAGCTAATTGATTCAAATTTAAAGGTCAAAGATGTTAAGTTTACAATGATGTAAGAATTGGAACAGAAGCAGATTTTTCATGTGATCTTACCATTGGCCGCTTTAGTTGCAGATAAATAACCTGTAAATTGGCTGAACTGATTTCTAAGAGTCAATATCTACTGTTAAGTTATTGGTGCCATTTATTTCCACTAGTTTTTTACTCCAGTAAATAATCGTCATCCAAACTGTTGTTGTTCGTGTATGTGGTTGTGTCTAACCTAGATTTAAATGAAATCCACTTATAAGCTTGAAAATTACTGTTGACATCACGTGACGATCGACCCCACTTCCTGTTGCAACATCACCTGTGAAGAAACACATTTCATACAAAAGTTGCTTAACTGAGCAACATGATGATTTAAAGTGTTGTTTAGGGTAACTACCTTCAAGTTCGCATTGCAGGGGGGACGTCCACCGAATGTTGTCCCTCTGGTAAAAAGTGACTAAAGCTCGGTCTTGTTTCTCTTTGTCCTGTCTGATGTCCAAACTCAGAAACAGATGATCTAAATGTCTGTTGCTGTGGAGAAGATCTTGTGAAAATAGCCAACCAGCTTGTTTTGGATTTGAAACTGTTCTCCATTCTGAGACAGCACCTAAAAGAGTAAAACATGAAATAAAATAAGAACTTTAAAGTTTACAATGTCTACAAATGAAAGGTTAGATTAAAGGACCGTTTACCGCCTGTGATGCTTGTTGAAATCTCTTCCACTTCTTCCACTTCTTCCATCTCGGTAGAGACGCACCTCACCAGAACCGTCCGTCTGTTCCAGCAATCGAGGGATTTAAAGTGAGGTATAGGGTAAATGGCCAATACTCTGTACAGATCTTCTGTTTTTACAGCATTCCTGTGCTTAAACAAGTCTTTACTGGAAACATGTCAAATTGCAGGGTTGCTATTTTACAGGTATGCTGCATCGCTTTACTAATGAGTGACCCTCAGGCAGGTTGGAAAAGAAAATCCAGTTTGTAGCTGACCATTTGCAGGCAAAATTGTTTGTCTAACCCCAGAGAAGGAATACCATTTCAATCTACCTCAATAAAATCTAGCATGAAAATTCTGTATCGTAGAAGTTGGATTAATAAGATAAAAAAAAACATGCAAGGAGCAGGACAAAGTATAATACAATTTCTAATCAGGACAAGCTAAAAATAATTTTAAAAAAGTCATGAAGAAAAAAATGAATATAGACTTTACACAGAGTGTAAATGTCATCAGCAGGGAGATTTTTTTTTGTTTAGGTTCACATCCATAGCTAGACAGGTTCAATAATGAATAAAAATGTGTGAACAGGAACATGGAAAGGGTGTGATCCTCATCAAAGTCTTTCTCATGCTGTCATTTATTCATTTTTCAGACATAGTGGAATTCATCTCAAGAAAAAAATTGTACACTGTTCATCTAGCTTAACATTTTGCTATTATGTCCTTATGTCAGAGAAAGATCCATGCAGGACCTGGAGATTAACAAGGATAAAAAGAAAGAAACAAGTAATGGTTAGAAGGAGGTTGCAGCTGTGCTTACCTGTGTAGATCAGAGACAATCTGCTTTCTGTTCCTTGTGTTTGCTGTAACTCCTGTTTTTAGGGTTGGTTGTGAATTTTAGCTCCCAGCCGTCTAAGCTGGTTTAACTTGTTAGTACAGGAGTTGTAAAGGCAGGATGGGTCTATCATAGCCCAAGGCAGCTGCATTTTCAGGTGTATATTTTTAAGATGACCATTAACATGTTCTGCTTGCATACTGCTAACAGGTTGCAACCAGGACTGGATCAAGTAGTTAAAAATACAATATTATGTATTAGATTAATATATGTTATATTTTATATTAAATAGAATAGTGTTACAAAATTAACAAGAGTATGCTCTCAGATTTTCTTTGACTACCTAATAATTTTATTGCATTTTGTTAATCGCATAATTTAATGCCGAACTATAAACACTTAGATGTCTTTGTTTGGTGAAGACTTGATTTATCTATTTAATTTGCCCCAGCGTTCCCAATCAATCCAAGCGTTTGTTTGCATAAACAGTTAGAGTGCAGATAGATACAGAAAACAATTAAATGTGGCACCCTTGTATGCTCATCTCAAACTGGGACACCCCAGTGTAAAGTGAGGCTCTCTGAGGCCATCTAGTGTTAACAGTGCAGTCGCACGAGGGACAATCAAACAGACTGACATACTCAGGATGAAACTGCACTTTGGATTGAGCAGTGTGGTCATTGGATACAAACTTTCACACGGAACTGCTAACTTCCCTTCTCCTATGTTTAACATGTTGTTAGAATAATTGTTTGTTCCTGATGAGCACTCCTGCCTTTTGTGTTTTCTTTTTAATTTATTTTACTCATCTCATCATGGGAAAAACTACACATGAGGCCCCATGTTTCAGACAGCCAACATGTTACAGCCCCCCCCCGAATCCCTCCAGAAGCCCCTCGAGGTGACAGTGACACAAGTGTCCCATTGTCACAACAGCGTCTGTCAGGGTCTGTCTCTCAGGGGGGAGGACATGCCTTGGGGACATTAGAAGATTAGCTATGACATTACCCCCCTGCTGCATAACACACACACACACACACACACCAAGTCTTCACAGACGCTTGCACACTCCTACCCATAATCCTTCCGTTACAAGTCACTTCCCGTTTCAGGAGACAAAGCAACAGATCATGTGAATTTTTTTGTGCTTGTGGCTGAGTTTGAAGTGTTTTTTCTGCAGGAGTTTCGCACATTTCCCCTGTTTGGAGCTGCAGACATGGAAGCTAGGCCTTGACATTAATGTGAGTATTGTGAGTGTAGCTATTAAGTCATTGTGGTCTGCAGCGTGAAGGGCATAGTGAATGTGCATGTGAGTGGGGGAAAAAGATAGAGGGGGGCTTATGTGTACAGTGTGCATGTGTTCTGCATGTGTGGGGGAGGTGCTGTACTTGTTAGGCCATGTGCTGTGTCCTAATCACATTTATCAATTTATCATGGTTGAATGTCAGGTTGATGTATTTATTTTCCATCCTGCAGTTTGAGAAAACATATTTTTCATTATTTATGTATTTCTCAAGTGGAGACTTGCATACCAAGTTCAATGTTAGCACAGCCCAGTCAACTCTCAATCAATATGTGATCAGGCAGAGAGCTTCTAGGCTGTACTTTACTGCAAGATTAAGACTGTAAATACCCTTATGAACCTTTCAGTCCCATGATTGATTGAATATACACACCATAAGACAAAATCAACTTGAAATTCTCAGAATTAACGCTCTAACAGTCATTGAAATGTTTGAAAAGGGGGATTCTTTATGAATCTGTCCCTGTTGTGTATCGCAGTCTTCATTAAATATTCAGCACCGTCCCTTATGTCAGTGTGTCAAACTGTAAGCCAGCACTGCAGAAATGTGAGAAGAGAGAGAATAAATGGAGAGAGAGATAGATGCTGATACACAGAGAAAGACAGAAAGTGGCTGGAGAGAGAACAGGGTTGAAAAGCAATGAAGCCAAAATAAGTCAGAGTAACAAGATTCCTTTTTAATTAACTCAAAACAAACAAAATGGCAGGGAAATATATCACCCAGAAGTCAAAATAGTAATAAAAAAACATCTTGGGAGCTTTTCAAGTATTTACTATTAAAGAAGAAATTGCAGTTTCACACCTCCGACTGTGAGGCACCCTGGCATTACACAGAGCAGCAGTGAAGGTCACAGCCGTGTATTTCCTCTTTCTATAAAGTGGATCAGATGGTTTGTGCATACAGGTTACATGTGATAAGATTTATACAGTCTGCGGTTTTTTTATTAGGATGGAAACACAGACAGGAGACGTTTGGTTCAAGGTCAGATGTGGGATGTTTATCGTTATTCTCTGTTTGTCAGCTGGGTAAAGACATCAATAGAAGGTTCACTCAGAACATGTTGATTCTTCCATCACTGCCATCTGTTTCCAGCTCTCTCCTCTTTTGTATCTCCCTTATTTCTCTTCCTCACCCTCCGCCTCATCCTCTTTCATTAGAGGTGCGGGACAAATTACACAAGTGATGGATGGGCTGCTCCTCCTTCATAATACTTGCTCATACAGGCATGTGCACTGAGCACAGATGCAGAGATAGACACCAGATGTATGTGTGTAATTGCACGTGTTCATGCACAGTGTCTTTCTTTGTAAGTGTATCCCTCTTAAGCATACAGTGCAATTTTATTTTCAGTGTGTTTTTTTCATCCTCATTTCCTTGACCACCAATTAGACTTTGAAAACAGGATGATGAGTTTGGGCTTTTCACATTGTGGCCACATCTGCTTAATTACTATGTATTACTCACAGGATACAGACCAGGCCATGTGTGAGTAACCCCTCCCCATGCAAAGACACACACTGACAAATACACACACACACACACGAGCCCCACTCATCCACCTAATGGACCAGCCTGTCTTTGCTTTTGCTGGGCTTATATTTCACCTCAGAGAGGAGGAGCACAGCCAACAGGTCCATTACGGAGGAAAAGTGAGAGATAGGGATTGTGATGAGGGGAGGAAAAAATAGAGAGGGGCGGGGATACGGATGCAGGCGTACTGCGGCAGCAGCGGAGCGGCATGACGTGACAGAGGAGTGGAATGACAGACACACACACACATACACAGATACACATGCTTGCAGCTCAGAGGCCCGTCAGGCAAAAGTAGGCAGGAGCAAAGGCAGGGACTGAGCCAGACACACTGAGCAGCATACAGATCGGAGACAAACTCACTTGCTGCTTTGTATCCTGATGCTTGCACGGGGTAAGTGTAGCCTTCTGTTCGATTTTATTTAGTCAACATTTTCTGTTTCTTTTCATGCACCAGTTAGTGTAACTGTTGCTGTGTATCTTACCTTGTGTATGCGTGTGAATCTGTATTCTTTCATTGCTCCAAGTGCAACTATAATTGCCAGTTTATGTGAATGGAAAAATGCACTCTGTTTTTTTGAAGGATGGTGACGATTTTTACAGTGACTTCACTCTCAGCAGCGGAGCAGGGGGATGGCAGCAGAGTGAAAGAGAGAGGTTAACAGAGAGAAAGGCAGAGCTTAAGTGGATGAAAAGAGGGGCAGAGGGGATGGTAGGGACTCGGGGTGTACCGTAACCAGGAGCATGATGTGATCCGCCTGAGTCAGCATTACGGGGGCTGTATGACTCAGAGCAGCATGCATAGCAAACATACTGAAGTGTGTAAAAAAGAGAGATCTGTCAGGAGGGCTGCATGATGAGGAGAAGAGTTGTAGCTGAGAATCAGAACAAAGGGCAACTGTGTACACATGGTGATGTTTATGTGGTCTGTAGTCTGATTACTCTTTGTCCTGTTTAGTTTTTGTGGGTGCTTTTGTTGCTTTGCCCTCGCTTTTATAATGACTAAACTCTCATCAGATGACTTCTCCATGTGGTGGTACTATGCTGGGTTGAAAACCTAGTAACACCAATTTTAGTCATTTTTATGTTTTTTATAATTAAGGGTAACCATTAATGAGTAAAAGTCTTGCACGCCCTCTTACATGCATCAAATTTACATTGTGTTGAAGTTGCAACCAAGTAAGTTTGACTGTATTCCTGTGCAGTTGACACTTTGGAGATACAAGTTTTTCAGATGACTTAAACGCAACATTATAGGATTTTTTGGGGAATGACAGTATATGTGTCACCGTGGGCCAAGTAATGTTCTATTTGGGCTGCTGACTCATAATAACATAAACAGTCTTCAGTTCATTGTTCAAACAGACATTTATATGTGTGTGTGGGTGGGT
>JAQNCA010000002.1:14337244-14350049 GCA_029783725.1 Acanthurus tractus | reverse complement strand
TGTGTGTGTGTGTGTGTGTGTGTGTGTGTCTGTGAGTATGAAATGACGTTTTCGGCCAAAAGATGAGAACAATGATTTTATCAAAGAAAGTTACTTTGAAAATGAGTCACCATGGTATGGAGACCCCTGATTGGTTGAGAATGTCGGTCCTGTTTGTCACAGCTTCCTGTCTCGATGAATGGAGAGGCGCTGGGGACCAATCAGAGGGCAGCGGTGAGGATGCAACAGTGATCCAGGAAAAAACAGCCCATTGTTCCTGGGACGTCGGAGAAGTGTGACCACCCTCCGCCGGCTCTCGCTGCTCAGCTTAACGGCACACTGAAGAACCCAAAGACCCCACTCACAGGTAAGACGCTCATGTGAGACGGCAGGTCTGGCATGTGACATTTCATTAAAAGCAGTTTACGAGCCTCAGATGTTGTTATTTTTAGAAAACTCGTTTCTAAGAAAAAAGCTCTGCCTTTCCAGAAACCCTATCAGCACATTTAAGTGTTTTAGCACCACTGTGAGACACTATCGTACCGTAGATGATTTATGAAAGCACAGTGTCCCTGTTGTTTAGGTTCTTTTCGTTATGGAATTAATTACATTCTTTTATTAGACTTCCCAGAGTAGGTGACACACACAAACACACAGATACTGCAGATGTCCTTCAGCTCACAGAAATAAAGGCCTATGGTACCACCTCATTTATTGATTTTGTGATGAGTCAGACGCTTTTCATCACAAGGGTGAGAGTGTGTGTGTGTTTGTGTGTTTGTGAAAGAAAAAAGTAGGTTTTCAAGGTTTTTTTTTAACCAGAGGTACAAAAACTTAGTTCAGGCAGAATATGTCATGGGACAGAGGAGCTAAAATGGTCTAATAAGGTTATGAAATTAGAGGCTTGCATCTAATGCCAGCTGCTGCACAAGTCTTCTTTATCTCTACTTAATCCAAGTGCATATCAGACCTGGTGTTTTTTATGACAGAGGTGGAATTTGTTTTTTAGTCAGCTCATGTAGTTCACCTCCTGGCTACTTAGAAACGAATAGAAAATTAAACAGTGGTAGTGATTATTGAGGAGAGTCACTGCTGCTGTTCCACACAATATCCAGCAGATGTCAGTACCTTCCTTGCAGAATTACCGAGAGAACCTGTCAAATTCAAACATCACTACATTAACTTGGCTTGAGAGAGTTTTTCTTCACAGTTATTGTTTCATACAAAAAGTTGTGGTGTTTGCAAAAACTGCAGTTTACTTGTTACTTCTGTCAATATCATTGACAAATTTATTTACTGACTTACTGAGTTACTTAAAATGCATTAAGCTTAAATTACATGTATGTATGTCACAGAGACACTAATGCATATTATCTAATGAGCCTGGCAGCAAAAATCTGGAGAATTAAGTAAATAAACAAGACACTGCAAATTGATTTGATTTGCAATTTTGATTATTTTCTAATTGTTTAAATTATAATCAAGCAAAATACCAGGCACATGTTTCTCCAGGCAGACAAGTCACATGCATTCAGCCCTACTGTCAACAAACCAACAACTTGTCTGTTGTAGATGTACTTATGTAACAGAATTATACAGAAAGATCTTATCTTTGAAGCTTGTCTGAACACATGACACAGAGAACATAGCGTACACAATTAGCAAACATCCCCTTATGTCTGAGGGAATGAAACCTGAAATGTTTTTACTTGCTTTAGACACACACAGACACACACACACACACACACACACACACACAGACATCCCCACCACCACCAGCTGAGCCTTGCTATGTTCTTACGTGGGCTGCAGTAGTACTGGTATGACCCCAGTGCACCCCTGGGAAATAGCCAATTTCCATACAGATAGACACAGAGCCAGACTGCACCTGTGCTCCTGGAATTCTTAGCGGGAATTGTATCAGACAGACAGAAATTCTGATGCTTATTAGTGACTTTGCCTCCCAAGAGAAGGAGGAGAAAAATTGGATAAAGAGAAACAGAAATTGGGAGATACAGGAAAGAGGAAGATGAACAATCTGGTGAGAGAAATGAGGCGAGGGCAGGATGGATGATAACATCTGTTTCTGTTTACCTGCTGCATCGCTGCTCCTGTATGCTGCTGTGCAGATCATCATTAGCAATAAGTCAATAGTTTTGGGCACCAGTCCTCGAAAAAAAATTTGTGTCAGTTTGTCTGATGTTATAACTTGATGAAAGGTAAAAGCATGTGTGTAAGCCTTCTAGCTAAAGCAGTCAACCTCTTTCCTGTGCAGGGATTTTGAAAATGACAGACCTTATCCTTGTGACTTTGACGGCTTAATTTGACACATTTCTGCTTAACTAAACACAGCTTCCCAAGAAGTCTTCTGGCAGCAAAATTTCTACTAATAGGAGAGGGCAAGTAGAGCTCAGCGTTAAAACTGTGTAGTTGTGGGGATTTGTATATGTAATTAAGTAAAAGGGCTGCACAGGAAGTAGGAAGTAGAGAGAAAATGTACAAAATGTACTTATATGTGGGTTTATGTTTATATCCAGGCTTAATGTGAGAGCAGAGTAGCTGTGTGCTTCTGTATATCTGCACACTATGTTCAGTGAGACAGTCACATGAGACTAATTGAAGAGTTTTTTTTTACAGAAAAAAAAACAGTCTGATTAAAAACAGATATATACTCATGCACTTTTGCAGACTTTCCAAAAAAAAAGCAAGAAACAAAAAAAAAAACAACACTGTTGTGACTGACTCATATGCTGTCCCGAGTGGAAACAAAATTTCAAACTGAAGCAATTGTTGATCGCTTATGACCACTACCAGTTGCGAAGGGGAGTGAAGAGTCAGCAGTTTACAGTATAACAGCATTATAAAACAGAAGAGCTGATAAATAGGTTTTTCAAAACTATTGAATCACTGCTACCACAAGGGGCCTTTGAGCATGAAGTCATAAATGTGAATGAAAAATATGAGTCTGTTGGGTTAAGTGGTATGCGAGATTGACTGTGGACAAATACACACACGAAAATATATGCACACAGTCACACACGCACACACACAACCATGCTCACACCTGGCGGAGATAATGAATATGTTTACCAAAAACTATAATGTGAGATTCTGGCAGTTTGTGAGTGACAGTAAATCAATTTTTAAGACCCTGTGATCCTTATAGGAGCCTTTTATTCCTTCCTTCCAACTTCCCAACCTCTTTCCCTTCAGCTGAGCAGCATGAGGTAGTCAAATTATATGACATTACATAAAATGTTTCTTTCGACCAACATTCACTGTGGTTTGCATCGAGCAGAAGGGCACAAGGGATATCAAGCTGACTTTCAGCGATCTTGTGAGGGCTGTTTGTTTCTGAGAGCGCAACAACAACCAACTGTGAATATCTGGGAAAAAAAGCAAATCAGGTGAGGACGATCCCATAGCTCCTCTGAAGCAGTGTGTTTGGGTAATGATGTGTGTCTATGGGAGTCTGTGCGAGCGCGTATTTGAATTTATAATGTGAAGAAAATCGGTTATTTGAGAACATAACGCTCTAAAAGCAGCTGGGAAACGTCGCTGTGAGCATGTGTCTGTGCATGTGTGTGAAGCTGTTTTTGTGTTCCCAACTCCCGGCAGATTTGATTGCGCAGACGCTCCATGCCTCGCTGAAAATAAGCTCAACTCGTGGTTTGCCATGACTTAGTTTGTCATATGTGCTTGATTCACATGCTCACATACCATGACTGTTTAACTTTTTCAGTGCTGAGAGCTGCAGATTCTACTTGATCTGACTTGATGAAAGTTTAGTTTTGATTTTATAACAATGATGAAGAAAAAAAAATTTTAAACAAACTTTTCCTCGGAGGGAGGCTTTTGTTACTGACTCATTCTGTTGCTACAGATTTAGTTTAACTGTGGAGCACTAACACCAGTGATGAAATTTTTAATTAGATTTTTTTTTTACATGTCTCTCTCTCTGTATTTCTACATTTAGGTCAGTATGAGTGGGGGAGTGAATGTGAAGTCGGCCCCCAGGGCTCCTCCCTCGTCTGGAATTCCCCCCTCGCACAGCCTGATGCCCTCCTCCCCCAAAGCAGACACCCGCTGCCGGGCTAGTGACCTGCCCAGGCCCTCAACCCGGACCCCGAAACACACACCCACACACACGCCCACACGCTCTCCATCACTTTGCCCACGGAGCTCCAGCATCCCCCGGCCTTCCTCCAGGGATGTGATGAGAGAGCCGGGCCTGAAAAGTCAGCTCCTGAAGCGAACAGGTCTACCCACTCCCCAGGCGTCACACTCTGCCTACAGCAGTCCGTCAACCCAGCGGAGGGTGCTGCCGCCACACTGCAAAGACACACTGGATCTGAGTAAACCTGCTCTGCCTCCTGAGCCCTTAGAGTTTCCACATGATAGCAATTGCAACAGAAACACACTCACCAACAAGAACCAAACATGGGTGACGAGCAACCTGCGTCCACCTCTCCAGTACAGAAGAGGAGACGGCACTGTTTCCCAGGAGAGTGAGATCATGCCACAAAGAGAAGAAGAGCCTCCAGAAAACCAACAGGCCCAGGCCACCATGTTAAACAACAGCAACCTCCGCCCCTCTCAGACCAGCTACGAGCACGCCATCAGAGGTCGCAGCGGCTCCACCAGCCAGTCTGATGAGGAGATGGGGACTCCTGAGGACAGCAGTCCAGCCTCCTCTCCTGGTCCATTGCCGCTGCCACCGATTCTATTCACCATGCCAGTAATGTACAAGGTGGCTGTTGATATGCAGGATGAAAACCTAGACAAGGAGGCTGCATCCACAGAGACACACACACCCAGAGTCAACATGGCTACTGTGGCTCCCTTCAGCTACAGGCAAGTGGTTGGCACACACACACGCACACACACACACCACACAGATACAACAGCTTATCAAGACTTTCATCATAAGCCCCCAATTATTGATGCCCATTACAAAACCATTTTCTTTTCATTATTATATGATCACTCTGTCTAGTAGCACTTTATGATTCCCCTCTCTACTGACAAACACGCATACACACACACTTTGACTGCCACTCTGACAACCAAAGACCAGCCCTAGAGGCCTGTTGTGGCCATTTCAGTCTAATTCTTCTTCTATCTTTTACAGCAATACATGCGTGCGCAAGTATACACGCATACACACAACTATGCACACACTTAGTGTTTTATGGAGCAGAGCTGATTGCTAAAGAGTCCTCTCCACAGCCTCTGGGCTGGCTCAAAATATTGTTCTCTATCACACACACACACACAGTCTCTCATGATGTGGGATTAAAAAAATGAATCAAATTTTGTAAGTTAAAAAAAACGTTATGGCATCTGATTTGTTGGTGTTCAAGTTATCAGAAAGGATAACAGAGACAAGGATAACAAAGGATGTCAGAACAGAGACAGTGTTTTTTTACAATGTACAAGACTTTATAAGTGTAAAAACAAGAAAAATTTAAGACAAGATCTTAAAGCTTCTTTTTACTTTTGTAATGATTGCGTTATCTGTGGTGCTTTGTACATTGTTCATGATTTTCTGTTTCTTTGCTTTGCATTTATGGAAATCAGTGTGACACGTGGCAGAATGTCTTTACAGTAACTTATGTGTTTGATTGCAATCAGTGATTCTGACATTGTTTGCATACACTGTAACGGCTATGTGATGGCTGTGCTCATAATGTGTTTACAGGGTGCAAGTGCAGGAGAGTGATTTTTCATTGGATGACCTGAGTGACTGCTCATCAGGATCCATAGAAGTCTGCTGCGATGACCTAACACCAGGTTAGATACACTGATAAACACACACACACACATACACAACCTGAGTAGACCCAGCAAACACTAATGGACAACCATTTTCTGTCTTAATGTATTCCTGTAATGCTCCTACTCATCAGGCCTCAGAAGCCAACCTGAAGTTAGGTGGTATAACTTATGTGTGTCTCATCCAGTGTTATGCTGAACACACTGGTGGTAATGGTTTGGTACTGGTCACAGTGCCTGTTGCTGGCAATGCTTTTCTTTGGTATTTACTCACTTTGTAATGACACAAAGCAGTAATTCTAGTTGCAAAAATAAAGCCCAACTTTCTTGTTTTTGGAAGTAGCTAAGTTGCTAAGTTTTGGCTAATGCTAGTTGTTATGCTTCACCTTAAGGCAGACTTTGTGATAAACATGTCTTTTCTCAGGTTGCATGTGTTGCCTTGGCCAGTGTTGCATTCTTAACTACAAAGATATCACACCGATGTTGTTTGTATCGAGTTCTGCAAAGTATAACCACATTTGTAACTGCTTTTGACTTGCTACTGGTCACTGCTACTCAAAGAGGCTGCAGGGGTAGTCTCACTCTCTTTTTTCCCTCTGTACTCTGAGTCACCCTCTCACACAGATGTGGCACGGATCAATTTAGTGTGAATCGGTATTCAGAAGTAAAGATGCAGATAGTTTAAGATAGTTTAGAGAGAGGTAGAGATAAGCATAGGATGTTGAGATGGTGGAAGATGACATGGGTGATGTGGGTCAGCAGTGGGATAAAATGGGGCACTTCTAAACTCACTGCCAGGGGGTATTATATGAACATTCATTTCAGCTTCATCCAAGAGCTGCTAAGTAGTTCGAAGCCTTTTCCCCTCTCACTTTCCCCTCTTTTCTTTCTTTTAGTTCCTTCTTTTCAGTTTCATTGACCTAAAAAGCCACAGTCACAGCAAGACCACCTCCCCCTCCCTTTGAGTAATGGTTCGGTCTGTACCCGCAGCTATAGTCATGAATTGTTGTGGTCAGACTGAGTCGAGGGATGTGAACATGCTTCAGAGATATGACTTTATCAGTGGCTTACTGAATCATTCTGTTTAATGTGGTGTGAGTTGGACAGGAGGGGCTCAGCTGCCTAGCTTTGAAATGTGCAGTTCAGAGTTAGAGTGTATTAAACTTTAATGGCCAAAATCTCTTAGCTTACACACATCTGACAGAATAGATGCAGCCTATTCAGAAGGTATCAAGACAGTTTTATGTTTTTCTTTATCTGGGAATAATCAGGCACATTGAATTTTAGATGAAATAATGATGGTTTACCGTGCAAATTAGCCATCCACAATTTTACAGTGTAGCACGGCAGTAATGTAAACATACAGGCAAGGTCAAATGATTTGCAACAAAATGTTACTTTTCTGTCCTAATAATTTGGAAACTTCATTTGTAAACACCTGTATTCTGTGTGACTCCTCCTTACTTCCATATTTAAAAATGCAGCAGAGGACAGCACAGGACAAACACTGTAGGGCGCATGGCCTTGTGGCTATGTAGTTTGGGATGCAGGAGGTAAAGAGACGTTGACTGAGTGACGTACAGACTGTGATAGACTGACCACCGCTAGCTCCGTCTGGCAGTAACAGCCACATGGTCGTCATGGCTAACCAGCTGTGAGCAGCTGCTGTCAGACTCTTTGTGTCCACAGTCTGCTGGAGGTTTGGCAGTCACTGGAAGCCCTTTCACTGCTCTTTGTAAAATAGTTTTAAAAAATCCTAGTTCCTATATGTCACATAGAAAACAATTCATAATCAGAAAGGTATTATATTGTACTACATCAAACAAACAGTTGCTCTGACTTTAAAGATGTCTGTTCTCTGTATCTGGCCTGTCAATGTCTGCAGCTACCAGAAAAGAGCTGATTGCAAATAAAACCTTTTGAAAGCTTTTTGGAAGTTTCACCCAGCTGGTTGCGGAAAGAGGAGGTGGGAGCTCGTGGTGGACCAGCCCCTATTTTTAAGGCCTCTGGCTGTCTTGGGACTATGGTTGTGGCCTTGTAATTGGTCCCCAGAAGGCGTTAAAAACAGACCTAAAGTGTCTTAGACTCCTCTGAAGCTGCATTTACATGGAGGGTGGTGTGACACCGTAATAATAGTAATTTACGGAGCAGAGGAAGGGAGGGAAACTGGCAGGAAGGCAAAGTTTTTAGGGAAGGAAAAGAGAGTGAGAGGGGTGAGAGATGAAAAGAGGAGACCTGATAAGCTGAGTGGGTTGATGGATTTCATTTTGTGTGAGGAGGAAAAAGAACAAACAGAGAATAATGGCAGTGATAAGATGACAGATTGAATGTAGGTTAAACACTTCAAAGCTAAGGGCTCTGGTTGAACTCACAACATAGGGCCAAATCATGATGAGATTTGGTTCTGGTTGCCTTAAGTGACCATGGTAAAAGAGTAGTTTTCCACAAACTGAATGTTTTCCAGATGCTTTCATTAGCAGTAACATAATCAGCCTGTACATCTTCCATTCAAAACCCTAATGAAGACTTGAACATTTAATGTGACTGTAGCGCCATGTGGTCTTTCAATTAGACCTCAGACCTCCTGACCTTGTCTCTCTCTGGAGAGGTGGATTTGAGCAAGTGCTCAGGTCTGAGCATGTGTGTGTGTATGTGGGCTGATGTATGCATATGTGACAGTACCCAGATGGTGTTTGGAAGATAAATGTAATGTGGACAGCGTATCATTTTTCATCTATCAGTGAGGGTATGGCCTGATGGTCCCAGCGGTCACTCCCAAAGTCTGTCAGCTGTTTCTCTCTCTCTCTCCCTCTCTCTCTCTTTCTCTCTCTCTCTCTCTCACACACACACACACACACACACTGTACAGACACTCAGGCAATCAGTCTTGATTTATGTCTGGTCTGAGAATTCCATTCACAAGGGTATGAAATGCTGCACAGCTTGCCACACCCACCCTCACAAATTCGGTGTAATCATGTGATATCTACATTTACAGATAGAAAAGAAAAAGAATAGTACTTTCCAGGTGTTGGAGTGACACTTTTTTTTTAAATCAAAGGACACATGTTCCTTTGAAATAGTCACACAATCTGGAGCAGAGATTTTTATGATGTGTTTCTCGAGGCAAGCAAGAAAAGAAACTCAGTGGCCATAAGCCAGATGTGCTGCGTTATACCAAATAGCATAATATAATGTATATTCAGTGCTGGTTTATTGGATATACCTAGAACCTAAAGGAAACTAATCAGTAATATTACAATAACCCTCTTTTATGGAAGTATTCATGTTTAGTATAAAACAATCCAAACAAAAACTGAGCAATGCAGCCTCCTTTAATGTAATATTGACTTTTGCACAGCCTGTCACATTATAATTTTATGCAGGTAGTTTAATGTAACAGATTATATTTTTTTCTTAATACATCTCTGTTAAAAAGAGCCCAACGTGGGCCGCCGTTGAGCTCACTCGGTAGAGGGGGCGGCCCACATACGTCAGGCTTAGTTTTCCACACAGCGGTTGTGAGTTCGACTCCGGCTCCTACCCTTTCTGCATGTCACTCCCTTCTCTTCGCCCTGTTTCCTGTCTACTCTTCAGCTGTTCTATCAATAAAGGCAAAAAGCCTGAAAAAATAACTTTAAGATTAAAAAAAAAAAGAAAAAAGAGCCCAACATGTCTTTTATGTGGAATTTTAAAGACAGGAAAGTAATGATTCAAACTGATACAGTTGATGGAGAAATTGCGGGAAGCTTAAATTTCTCTCCAGACATTTTTTAAAGAATTTATTATATATATAAATGTATATAATTCATCGGTCAACATGCTTTTTCTAAACCCTGAAGATTGGTAAGGATGTGACTGAACATTCGCAGAGACAGATCAGCCATAACAATATCACACCGTGTTATTTTTAGGTAAAAGCTTAGTGAATTGGTGAATGAGCCAATCAACACTCTTACAAACTATGTGATTAATAGTAAATAGACATTTTGAATACATTTTGAAACTGAGTTTATTGATTGAAAAATGCAGACCCCCCCCACAGAGATTTTTAAACTCCCTTTTGCCACTCACTTTTAGAATAGCAGAGTCAGCAAATCTTTAGTAATGAAGGTATGAAATCGGCTTTCAGTTTATAAATTTCATGCTCCACATCCCTCTAATGCGCCTGGACAGTCTAGTAAATAGTATTTTGATAACCCCAGGCTGCATCTACTCTTAGACAGTGCTTAATCCTCTTTGGCCAATCTAATCAGAGAAACATATGCCGAGTTGGATTTGGATAGTGATGAGTGGTTTAGTAGCTTTGGGAAGATGATCAGACATAAGCGTGGACTAGATTATGTCCTCACTCATCACCAGGAGTGAGGCAGTAATCACTATTTAGGGTTCACTGTCATGCCCTACTCTATGTTTGACCCTTACTTTGACCTACTAGAAGTTCTTTGGTCCGGTGTCAGGACAGCTTAAGTGATGGCCCAGTTTTTTATGTTTGGGTTAAGTGTTAAGTTCGGTGGGGAGGACATCACATGAGTATCTTAAGTTTGCAAGAGTGCACATGATTCAAAAAAGAGTAAAATGGCCATAATTCATATACATGTGTGAATAAATGAGTAAAAATTTATGTGGACACGCATCAAAGCTCCACATTCTCCCATTTGTCTCACGCGCTGAGCGTCCTCCTCCTCCTTGTCCTCCTTCCTCCCTGTGCCCAGGGTCGTTTCTGTACAATATAGGAGGCTCACAGTAATGTCTGCATTAGATAGAGTGAGATATGAAGGAAAGAAAGGAGGGGGAAGGGTGAATTGAGCAATGGGTGAATGAGTGCACACACTCAAGATCCTGTTTGACCTCTGAGGTGACTCCCAACCCAGGGAGTCGAGTTATGGAAGCAGTCATGTGTGTAACCTCCCTGTGTCTCTGTGGGACCTCACACACACACACACACACACACACACACACACACTACACACACAGGGAGGGAGTCACAAAGACATCTATCTGTCTAATGAATAACCTATGAGAGTCAAGAACACATATTGGCACATACTTCCAGGGTTAAGTTTCCTGGCGTTCAGTGATTCATGCTGGTTCATTTTGTCATATATTGTAAGTTTGTTTTCGCACATTTTTGTATATACTTTATAAACCCGAGAGAAACAGAACAACACAAGTGAACAAGCTCACACATGCTGATAATATCCAATGCTGCTGTATGCACACCACGCTGTAGCTAGGCAACCATCCTCTGCAGCACAGCATTGTGGGATACCCCTGGGAAGTGTGCTGAGAATGTCAACACTGAGGCATCCGAGAGGGAGCTTCTACAAAGAGCCATACCTTTTAAAACACACACAAATTTTTTATTCTTATTTTAAATGCTTTATTCCTTCAGGATGGCAGTTGGTGTTTTTCAGCCATCAGCTGTGTGTGATTCACGATGAGTGTGTGACATTCACCCTGTTTTTGTTGGATTAACAATTGTGCCACCGGAATCAGGAGTTGGGATGACTAATACACTCACTCTATTACCATGGGTAGCCTTTAAGTGACGAAAAATGGCCCAAATGCTTAAGCAGGTGACTCATTCTGTGCATCATCATCACTGAGTGGGACCACCAGAAGTGTCAGTGCGGAAAAAACTCCTTCTCTCATTCACACATACATTTGTGACTCAGATTTAGAAGCCACATACTGTATGTATTAGCTTGCTGTCTGAGTATTTTCTGTGTAAACAGGACATTAATAACCGTGTTATTGTGTTGGTGCAGTACCTGTGTGTGTGTGTGTGTGTATGTGTGTGTGTGAGTGCGAGCCTTCCCTTGTGTATGTCACAGTCCTGTATTCATTTCTGTGTCCTGTGGACCCCACACTTTAGTGTGTTAGTGGACATAAGCAAACGTAGCAGGAGTGGCGAGGCGGTGAGGCAGGATATCCCTTCTCTGTCTTACAGGCTTCCTCTGCTCCTCTGGCACACATACAGAGATCCTTCCTCACCCAGTCGTCTTCCTCCTCCTCCTCTCATTTTCTTCATTGGGTTTTTTTCTACGTTATACCTCCACATTCTGATATTCTCTCTCTTTTCTTTGTCCTCACTAGCAGTGTTCAGTAGGTTTCCTTTCATGGTGTGTGCTGTATCCTTTTATGTTCGCTCCCTTTTCTTCATCTTCTATTTTCAGTCACACTTACTCTCATCATTTTCTTCTCACTTCTCCGCCCTGTTCACACTTGCCTCATCTTTAGAACAACTTTTTTTTCCTAGTATTTAGACACAAAAAGGCAAAACAAGAGGAACCAAGAAGGAGTGGGTGACAACAGTGAGTGGGTGAAAGTGAGAATGCATGCCATCTGCTTAGTCAAATGGGAACTGTTCCTCTTTAAGTTTTTAGACTCTCTGCTATGATTGGTTGCACCCAAAGCAGCAGTCTTTTCCTCTTCTCCACCAGTACTTTTCCTCCTCGAAACTGGTGACCTTTTTTAACCTTGTAGATATGCATGTAAGGCACCACACAGTGTTCTTCACATGACTGCGCCGTACAGATATAGTGGCGAATCTGTTCCTAACTGTTTAGAAGTGCTAAGGCAAATATACTCATGCAAAGTACAGAGACACTCTGCCTCTTTCTACCTGCCTGTCTCTCTGTCTGCCTCTCTTTCCTTCTATTTCACTCTCTGTTTTCAATCTAGCCATTCATCACTGTATATCTGTCTACCTGTCTCACTCGCCTTAACTTACATTTGCTTAGGAGTGTCTTTATGTGTGCATGGAACTGTTTTCTCGTCATCGTAGCAAAATTTCCCATAGCTCTGGCCACTGTGGTCAGCCCACAAGCGCCTTCACAAACACACGCACACACACACCTCTGTGACCTATTGAATGTGTGAGTCTGCTAGTCATGAATGTGTAGGCTAATACTGAGCACTGGCACTCATCACAACCTGAAACTGCCAGCTTCTCTGATGTCAGGCCAGATTGCTCCAGTCAATCAGACACCCCGCACAGACAGCATGCTGTGTGTGTGTGTGTGTGTGTGTGTGTGTGTGTGTGTGT